>PVIU01019553.1:0-36101 GCA_004026605.1 Ondatra zibethicus
AGGGGAACCAGAAGAGGATCAAACTAGGCCCCCTGTTTGTGGGTAACAGTTGTATGACTGGAACAGTTTGTGGGGTCACTGGCAGTAGGGCCAGGATTTATCCATACTGTTTGAACTGACTTTTTAGAGCCCATTTCTTTGGAGGGATACCTTGCTCAGCCTAGATATAGTGGGAAGTCCTTGGTCCTATTTCAAAGCAATGTGCTAGACTTTGTTGACTCCCCATGGGAAGCCTTACCCTCTCTGAGGAGTGGATGGGGGTAGGGGAGAGGTGGAAGGAGCAGGAGGAGGGGAGGGAGTGGGAACTGGGATTGATATGTAAAATTTCAATTAAATAATAAAAATTAAATAATAAATTTCAATTAAATAATAAAAAGAAAAAAGCAATATAATTATAAATAACATTAAAGACTCAACTATTTAATTATTTATTTTATTTTTTAATGTCTCCAACATTTATAATTTTGCCTGTAGGTTCTATAGATCAATTTTGAACATTTTCATTAGACAGTTTATAGAAAACTGATGCTTAACAATGTTTTCATATCCAATGGGTAATCATCCCAGAATTGTACATATATTTTTTAATTTTATTTTATTAATTTTTAAAAAAAAATTTTATACATATCAACCACATTTCACCTCCCTCCTTTCCTGCCTTTTCCCCTGACTACCATCTACCCCTTCCCCATCTGCTCCTCCTCCATCTCCATTCAGAAAGAAGCAGGCCACCCTTGGGCTTGAACAGAGCCAGACTCATCTCTAAACACTTGAAAATTTCATAGAGCTGGCTAGTTCCCAATATGTGTTGAGAGCTACACTGAGTAAAACTCTATACTTACCAAGCTCTCTGTGTGATATTTAGAATTTGTTATAGCACCTTTTTCTTTTGTCACTCTTCAGTCTTCTTCTCCTCCAGCCCATATCATCAATTCCTAAATGTGAGACACTCTTAACTTTCACCTCTCTAATAAAAATACTTCTAGAACTTCCAGGAAAAAAATCTACCTAAAATTCCAACACTAGCCATTCTTATATATAAAGTGTCACTGGCTTCATATAATACAGAATCAAGTCTAAATTCAAATTTTGGAAAGGATATTCTACTTGCCAAACTGATTTTATAATTTTACCTTCCTGTTATCTTCAAAGCATATTTTTTAGTACACATTCCCGAACATGTCATGGCTTAGTAAAGCATATATGCTTTTTTTAACTGTTATCTTCACTTATATTTAGTAACTATACAAATAGTATCCATACTTCATATTTCCTATCACACTTTGGAGTACACAACAAAAAAGAACAATTAACTGTAACTTGGCCAATTAAATAAAATAGGTTAAAATAGTTAAATCATTGACATTTAATTACAATAGGTTCTAGTTTCATCTTCATTATTTTGGTTATTGTTTCTTCATCTGTAGAATAAGGATAATACTGGTTTTTACTTATATTAAATTTTAGTGATGAAATTGGAAATGGGAAATTCAATGTGAAATGATTTTAAAACATATAAGTATTTTACAAATTAAAGACAATGTGTTCAATCATATATGACAAAAAATAAAAAAGACTATCATAAATAATGTCAACACTCAACAGAGGGCATATAGATAAGTAAAGAAATGGTCTGACCAGAAAAAGGAGTCATCTTAATTTATCTTTAAGTTAATAAATAAGATTTGGATAGGCTACTTTAGCTAAAGCATGAAAGAATTTGAATGTTATGATAAGGCGTCTCAACTGCATATTTTAGAATATATGCAACAAATAAGTTTTGTATCCATGCAGGTTACATAATGAGGTTTGTGTATCTGACTACATATTTGGTCAACTATAACAAGGAAGGAAAAGCAAAGACATAGATTTGTACAAAGGAAGAGATGATAGCTGTTGGATGCAACATCTATCTTCCCTGAGCTTCTCCATTTGAGGCCGATGAAATGCTTACTTGTCACTTGTCACGCCTGTTTTCTAGAACTAGGTAGGGCAATTAAATGCAGTTTAAATCTAAACTGCATCTCCTGCTTGTGTAGCAATATACATGGTTGCTGCTACTGGAAGATCTCATATTATATCTTTAAGTGTGGGCATTTAACAGACAGCCTCATATTATTAAGATACTGCTGACTTTTATTGTCAATGTGGCCACAGGACAAAGCTAATAATTACTAACACCAGAAGCAGCTTGTGGCTTTATATTACATTGAGGTAAATTACACTGGAATTAGAGTGGATTACTTTTATCAAATGGGGAATAAGCTGTTAATTAACTCCCCGCTGTAGCAATCTTTTTCTGAGCTTGCAACTGTTATTAGGTCTAGATTAAACTGTTGAATTAATTTCCCACTTACTTACTATTTCAAGAGTTTTTAATTTACCTGGCAGCAGTTTTAATGGGAAATTGTATTAGTGAGCATAAATTGTTTTGGGGAAGGGTAAACAGTTTGTGATAATGTTTATTAAGTCGTTTTGTTTGAGCAAAAATATAATTGCAGTTTTAATTAGTGCATGGTTGTTGAAGTATTAGGTTTGAGATTACATTACAGCTTTCGGAGAAAACAATCACTCAGGTAATCTCAGCATTTATAACTGATAGCAAACAGAAAAGCTATGTCAATACAGCACTGGCTTGGATGTCATGTCATATTTATGGAAAGAAAATGGGAAAGCATATAAGTGCTCCTCCGTCAACTTAGGTTTGTTGACTATTTCTAAATCTCACTGTCTGCCATGACAGGCAAGTTTTTGCATAATACTTATGGAAGATTGTTTTACATGATTAAATTTCAAGTGGTACAGATTCACTTAAAGTAATAAAAGATGAAAAATAGGAAGATTTTACTTATATAATTTATTTAGTTACTTGTTAAGAATTATAATGTCAATGGACTATTTATATTATTATATCAATAATAAGCATATACTGTACATAAAGAGTGTTTTACAGAGGTGAGCCAAAGGCTATTGGAGAAGTGAGAGATGGCAGCAAGTAATCCAACTTGAAGTTGGATTGAAGTACAAGGACTTAGAACTGAAATAATACAAAACAAGAAACTGCTTATATAACCATATCAAATATGAATGCTGAAATATGCATATATTCACAAATATACATGAAATATATATCTACACTAATAGAAACCTACTTGATTAATCCAGTATGTATACAGCGGGTATGTGTGCATTATATAACCTGAAATAAACATTTTTATATATGAAATATGATAAATTTTTGTTAATAAGTTTCAAAAACATTGGTATTGTTATTTTACTGTTCTGTTGTAATGTAAAAAGATTTTACTCTTCCAAATTTTCATAATCCTTTTGAGAACCATGAATTCTGCATAATAATCACAAAACACACATACATACTAGGAACACTAAAGGACATTCAAGACACAATATGTTGTACACACACATTATAATTATTAAATATATCATGAATTTGATGGGGGCACAGGAAGAGTTGGATAAAGGAATGGTAGGGGTAGAAATTATGTAAATACAATTCTCATTTAAAAAATTTTCCTAAAATCCTTACATTTAGAAAAATCACTCTGAATTCCTTCTAATATAGCAACTGTCTTTTCAAAGGAAATATACAGTCACACTGGCACAGAAAAATGTGGAATGGTGGATAAGAAGAAAAAGCAGAAAATAAATTTTTAAAATTAATGGAAGTATCTTTTTAAAATTCAACCATCCTGGCAGGGAGCAATATAATAAATATGATTACCTGCCCATCATCATGCGAGAAAAATAATAAAATAATATCGTCTTCCCAAATATTGAAACATAAGGAAAATTAAGAAAGTACATATTAAGGGGATGACTTTCATTCAGAATATTAATTTCAGGGTACTTGTACAGTATCTTGAAAATATATTTTCAAACTATACTCATAGATTTTAATGGCTAATATTAGCTGTTTGCATGACTATATTCAGGGCCAGCCTGATAAATTTGGAAAACATTTTTTCTGGGTATATCTGCGAAGATATGTACAGAAGTGATTAGCATTATGATTAGTTAAGAGGGTCCACCCTTACCAGTGGTTATGGTCATTATCTAAGCTGATAAGGATTGAGAAGAGAGCAGAAAGTCAGCACACAGGTGAATTTGCTTCTATGTAAGTTAGAAGATCCATTTTCTGCCTTCAGACAGCCAAGTTATTTTGGATGTTTAGGCTTTTGGCCCTATTGGGGTTAGGCTTCATCCACATTCTGAGTTACACTATCAGCTCCTATTTTTCAGATCCTGGGAGTAAAACTGGTTTTCCTGACTGCAGACAGATTTTGTGCAATTTGTTGATCATCATACTTCTTTGAGTCAATTCTCATAATAAAGTCCCTATGGTTCTTACCTCTAACAGTCATAATGACTCTGACTCTCTAGGAAAACTTAACTAATACAAATCTGTTATGTACTCTTATTTGCCCAGTAAATTTTAACTAGAGAATGTCATCTTCAGATGATGGGAAAAGTTTGTCCAATGAAGTTAAGCAACTTACAGCAGTTCATGAAGGCAAATAGAATTGGTGGTTTTTCACTGGACATATGACTTCTCTGAACTTTTCTTTGCTATATCACAAAGATCTAATAGAATTGAGTAACACATCAGACATAAACGACCTAACATCATTTTTTGCCATACGTTAAGTACATGTTTCAGTTTCTATTATTATGATATGGCTAGGATAACATATTTTAAATTTTAAAATGTCTACTCTAACTCCAGAAAAGGTAACAATTTTCTTTCAAGGCCATAAATGAGAGTTAGTATCCCCTTCATCATATTTCTGAATTGAGTGATTTCCTGGTGTGTAAAGCAATAGTTATTGGCTTCTATCATTTTGTTCTTCTCCACTGCTAGACTATGGCTTTCTGTTGAAAACTGAAGCCACATGGTATTTGTGAACAACCTACCTTCTGAACTTTTGATAATTCTATTATTCAGACAAATATGGGCTTCCTAAATTTATAGAAAGAAATCCTTTAAATTGGCAAATGCCTCTCTTTTTTAAAATTCATTATCACATAAGGTATTTTAGGAGACTGAGACAAAATAGCTACTATACAAATCACAGTTTCTGTATTGGTTGGAAAATCATTCTAGTCGAATCTAATTTAGATATCATAGATACTATCATTAAAATGTATATTAAATTAGTAAACATATTGAGTTTAAAAACAGAAAATAAATGGTGCTTCACGCAACATCAGCATTATTTTCTCTTGCATTGCATTAAAATCAAAAGAGATGGACATGTTAGCCACTGTCACTAGCTCTGAAAAGTTTACAATGCACTTTTCAAAATGCACATAAAAACATAAGAACATTCTATTGAAGTTTATTCAATTAATTTTAGTTTCTAATTTACAAAGTTTTTTACTGTTCAAGCAAAGGGGAATGAGGATTAACGAGTGTTTGAAGATGTAATGTGCTGACACCCAGCACAATTTTACAGCTTTTTTTAATACTCAAGTAATTTTAAAAATAATAGGTTTAAAATAGTAAAAAACCAAAATTAACAGTTTTTGCTAAATTACACTTTTATTACATAGATTCAATTACCATTTTCCTCTCAATGATAGAAATTATGCTTTAAGTTTTACTACAATAAATTATAGGGTGGTAGAAATAAAAAGACTTTCTCCCAATGGTGGCTGCTTGCCCAACTGGTAGCATTTAGAATCTCACTGTGATTTGTTGTGGTAAATATTAAGAACTTTAATTCCTGAAAACAGGTATGAGCCTTGAAACTTATTTCATATATAGGGAAAGATATATCTTTGTATAAAATTCATTATATTTACTTTTAATACATATAAACTTTAAAGTTCTATAAATAATAGAATCTTTTAGCATGCACGTGATTTGGGATAGCACTGCAGTTTTTAGAACTATGCTTAAGTGCACGTAAGATATATGCCTCAGGTATGTAGATTTATTTTGTGTTATTAACCACTTCAGAGAGAAACAGTGGATGAATAATATTTTGACATAAGTAAATATATTTCACATATCAGGAAAAAACTCTGATGTCCACAAAAGCATATTTCCATCATTTTATATGTATTTCTATTCCATAATGAAACTTACACCACTAAGAAAATAGTAACTGAGAGAAAAACAAATAAATCCAAATTATTATAAGAGTAATATCAACTACAATATTTTTCATCATTCAAAGTACGTATAATCTACATTTTCACATAGAACATAGAACAATGTTAAAACAGGGCAAGCAAGACTAAAATATATTTCTTATAGAATGTAAAAGGCTTACCAGAAAAATCAGAAATGACATTAAATTACATGAAAATCCAATTCAATCCTTTTTATAATGATATCATGATAGCATCACAAAGTGAGAAGATAAAAAATATTGTCAAAAAGTTACAACATAAACTAACTTAATAGCTTTCTCTGGTTCAATTATCTCTCAATTTATATTTTACAAACACCTGTAACTGATTTAGAAAATACATATTATTGCATGCTGTGTGTATTTCTATAAAAATCTATAGTAGTACTCTTCATTTGACACATTGTTTCTAATTTCAGTACATTCTTGTATAACAACTTTCTAATGAACTGAACTAATCATGTAATACCTAGGAATAAGACAGAAATCATATTTCTAAAGAAGAAAACCTATTATTAATATAACGCAGCTTTATGAAGGATGCTCGCTTTTGTTGTATGCAGAGTGATGATGGTGCTGGTGCTGTTGCTGCTGCTACTAATTTTGGCTATACACAGATAGCCTATAGGTGAGAGCATTATTTTGTTATATTTCATAAGAAAACAGTTGTATTAAGTTCTCACTAAAATATCCAAAGTCTCTAAATACTACAAAATACATTCAATTATTTCTAAAGTAGCCTCAATAGAAAACATAATACCATACACACATTTAGAGAACATTATCTGGCTGCAGGGGTAGTTCATTTGCATTCTCTCAGCTTGCACAGATTCTGTGTTCAATTCTTAGCATACTAAGATTATTTTAAAAACTTATGCTGCTCAAATTGTTCTCCAGAGTTACTAAGGTGTCTACATCCCAGTACTCACATGTATATTGTATCTACAACTATATATATGCAGGAATCATTTTATTTGATAAACAGGATTAGTGGTTTGTAACTGATATTTAGTAAAATATATTATCCACAGGTAATAATATTTAAGTAATTCAGAAATAGGAATCAGTAGTTCCCCTATAAGTATTTGCCCTTATATTATTCTGTATAAAATCAATGATATGCAATTCATTTCACTGCTTGACTTACAAATCGATATTTTGAAATTTCCTACTGACTTAAACCCACTAAACATCTTTAGTACTAAGATTTCCTACCTACTTATATTTACTTAATATCTAAATTGACTTGTTTATCTATTATTAAGTGAATTTTATCTTTGAATTCTGTTTCAAAATTGTGACTGCTGCTTGATCCTTGATCATGTATTACACTGTGTAATAACTGATATATGTATAATGTGTATATATGTGCATATATACATTCAATGAAGTATACATCATAAAAAGCAATAAGCATTATTGCATTGGGAACATTTCTCTTTTTTCTTTAGGCTGAATTGCCACACAACTACCATGTAGAGGCTGTGGGTGTCTATTATAAAAAATTACTTAATAATCATTGGATAAGGTTAGATTCACAATAGTTTTAGATCCTATGTATGGGAAGTCTTGATATAATTTCAATCAAACCCTTTCTCAATCAAATTATAGTATATTTTATTCTATATGCAGCTATAGTCAAGCATATTATGCATTTTTAAAATGAATTGCATTCCTATTTACAATTTTTAAATAGCCAAAATTTCTGTTTAAAGCAATTCAAAGTGTTTTGCATTTTAATATTTCCTTTGAAAAAAGGCACATCCTTACCTCCCTCATTAGTTGTGCTGCCTAGGGTGTTTTTCAATAATTTCACTGCCTAATACATTAAAAAGAAATATATCATTAAATGTTATAGTGCTTTATATTATAATGATATGGAGAAAGAAACGGATACGTGAAGTGCTAGTTTATAACTATTTTAGCTAAGGAAAAGGTGAAGATCAGTGGTTGGTCCAATGCTTTCAATTTTTAGATGCAACTTAGCATTACAATTTCCTTAAGATAAGTATGTCTGAAATGAAGAAGACTGCTATGTAGTATACATCTCCATTTCTGAGTCAGAAAACTATTAAGTTGAAATGTCTGTAATACAGAATAATGAAAAAAGTCATTTTTACAAGTGTTAAACAAAAAACACACTCACAGATCACTTTGGGCACATTAAGGTTAGGTTGCTTTAGCAACTAAGGTGATTGTATAACTTAATCTCTCAAACAATATACACTGGAAGTAATAAAACATTAAACTTACAATGTATACTATAAGCATAGATAAAGAATTTCATAAGAAAAATCCTAACACATAAAGTTTCTCCTAAAACTAAATTGATTAGGTTCAGGAAACAATTGGAGCCAGTCTTGCTAGTTGTAAGATTCAAGTTTTCACACAATTAGTATAAAACACACACATCATATTTTCCATTGAGTACATATTTTAGTCATTCTCACAAGACACAGAGACAATAAACAGGCTGCATTTAACTCATCATAAAAATAATTCGAAATATAAAAGGAAATGCCAATAGAAACACAATTTACCTATCTGCTAAAACAATAAATTTGTTTTGTTACAGAAAAATGTATTTGTAGCCACCTGCATATAAGACTTGGCATCTCATAGCATCCATCTGTAATGTAACTTAAAGGAGGGAAGCAAAGTTGTTACATGCAACATATTGACTAAAACTCACCCCCACCCCAATAATTAGCAATGTTAGAAACCCTTAAAGAGACCTTGTGACTACTATGTCCTCTGTAAATTCTGTGAATTCAATTGTTTCTACCCACTTTCTGAAGTTAGTCACAGAGAAATAGTCAATACCACAGGGAAAAACTGTGACCTATAACTCAGAATCAGCAAGATTCTATATGAGTTACATACACTGTAACATTTCAATGATGCCTTAAATTCTAATAGTTTCAAGCTGCCCTAAACTCCTGGAGCAATCAAAAATAATCTGTCATGGGACCAAGGGCTATGAACATCATGTCATAGCCACTCTGCTATTAGATTTATTGGAGGGTAAAGCATGTCATTTATGCCTCAACTCACAGGAGAAAAAAGCAATCACAATGAAGTTAATCTAATAATAGACTGGAAAGCAATGATTACCGTTTCATGTACACTAGCTATTTGTAGCAGTGGTTGGCCTAATTCTACTGGCCGCGCTTGTCAGAGCATAGGGATTAACAAGTGTTTAGCTGAAAATCTATTGAGAAACATCAAGAAATGGTTTAATGAGGAACAAATCTTTTATTTATTGCTACTAAGGGGACACTGAAAGCGCATTTCCCTCCTTCTCCCCTTCCGATTCATTTTGAGACTTGTTGTAAGTCATATTTCTCACATAAAGCTTACCTTTAGGCATTGAATTTAGCAACTCCATAATAACTATACCATTTTCTGTATTATTCTCAGTAGTTTCTATCATAGTTTTCTTAGTGTTAGTGCACTGACTGCAGAACCCAAACATTTGATGATGATATTCACCACTGACCATCTTGTCAAATGCTTTATTCTCTTTTTTACTCAGATAGAGTGCTGGTATACAGCTATAATCACAGCCTGACATTTAATCATGAAAATGTCTGGGAAGAATGATTTTTACCTCCTGTAAGGTCAACAATATTTCACTGGTACAATCTGATATAGATAAATCATAACATTGGAAAATATGAAAAAAAATAAAAGACTCTTCCTGGACTTGTCAATCAATAGAATTTTTATTGTTAACTTAAACTTCAAAAATAGTGAATTATTCTACATATTAGTTAATTGTACCTCCATGAGTATAATTTGGGAGGGAGTGGTGCTCTTCCTCCCAAAGACTCAGGGGTAACTGTGGAAGAGGGGGTGGAAAGAGAGTAAGAGATAGACTACTACAGCACAGTGTCTTTTAGACACAGTAGGGCAGTTACACATACAAACACACAGCAGTTATGAGAGTGTGAACAAGAATTGTACAAACACAAGCCTGATCAAATACCAGCACAGAGACAAGTGATGGGAACACAAAACAACCATAAGCCATGGAGCTATTAGCAACTATTAGCTGCTGGGAGAAGGAGAGAACCATTTTCTCTAAGAGTGTACCCAATGGTATGTCAACCAAACTTCAGTGGAAGATCACACAGAGTACAGATTTTTCTTGATGGGTTTTAAAAAAGAAATACACAAGCTAGGCATAGTAGCACATTTCCTTCAATTCTAGCACCTGATATGGGATTCCCCTCTTTATACTGTGAATATGTTTTATTGCCATTGGTTAATAAAGAAGCTTCTTTGGCCTATGACAGGGCAGAATATAGCAAGGGGAGAAATCCTAGTAGAGACAGAGGAGGAAAGAAGGCAGAGTCAAACAGATGATATAAAGCGGGCCAAGAAGCAAGAGGTAACACACCACAAGCCTAATGGTAAAATATAAAGTAATAGAAATGTGTTTATTTAAGATGTAAGAGCTAGCTTGGAATATGCCTAAGCCATTGGCCAAACAGCATTGTAATTGATATAGTTTTGTGTTATTGTTCAGGTCTGGGTGGCCAGAAAATGAAAGAAATCTGTTTACAAGTAGTGCCCAAATGTTTGGCCAGAATTTCTATATAAAGCCTAAGATAGCTAAAAAAAAAAAAAAAAAAAAAAAAAAAAAAAAAAAAAAAAAAGAACCTAAAATGGATCTAGAAAGGAGCAGAGTCAAGCATGGATTCTTGGTCAGCATTTTTTTTTTCAGGTAGACTCTGACTCTATTTGCTGGCAGCAAGCAGAGGTACAGTTCCTTTAAGAGATACCTTCTTGCTTCATACTGGCAGCTCCAACAGCTCTGGTCCTTTAGGGAGGTCCTGCTACAGATCACTTAAACAAGGTTTATGAACAGAGTGCTACAAGTTGCTTAATGGTGACATAGACTTGCTGCATTCCTGGAGCTGGGATGGTGGGCATGGCTCACAGAGCTGGCAGTAAATATACATCTGCTGTAGAAGGAGGGCCCGCTTGTTTGACCCAGCCACTCGGCTATCTTAGCCCCGAAATAACCACACAAAAACTGTATCAATTAAATCACTGCTTGGCCCATTAGCTTTAGCTTCTTATTGGATAACTCTTACATTTTAATTTAACCCATTTCTCTTAATCTGTATATCACCATGAGGGCGTGACCTACCAGCAAAGTTTCAACACATCTATCTCCAGTGGTGGATCCATGGCATTTCCCTGACTCTGCTTTCTTCCTCCCAGAATTCAGTTGCATCTTCCCTGCCTACCTAAGTTCTGCCTTATCAACAGGCCAAGGCAGTTTCTTTATTCATTAATGAAAGCAACACATGAACAGAAGGACCTCCTACACCAATCTGCCATGTTGGCCTGTGTGGAGGCAAAAAGCTAAGCCTCAGCCTTAGTCCTAGGCACACTGTTTAGCATTTCAAGAAGCTCTTCTGGTCAGAAAATGATTACAGATACACAATAAAGACAGATTCAGACAAAAATAATCCTCGGAACAGATCATAGTGTGTTTAAAAAATGTATGTAGGCTTAAGTAAAAAAAGAAAATTGTTATAAGCATTTATAGAAAGAAAAAATAAAACAAAGCCTTTAAAGAGACAGCAAAGTAATATTTTAAAAGCCACATAAAGATGGCAAATACACAGAGTCTGGATTATGTATATTAGTGTGCTTTCTTTGAATTTCCTGACTGCAGAGAGATATTTGACTCTGTGGGCTGCTAAGCTAAACCAACATATACATTTTAAACATATCTTGCCTTCAAAATTTGAGTCAAAGGGGGGCTGGAGAGATGGCTCAGTGGTTAAGAGCACTGCCTGCTCTTCCAGAGGTCCTGAGTTCAATTCCCAGCAACCACATGGTGGCTCACAACCATCTGTAATGAGATCTGTCACCCTCTTCTGGCATGCAGAATGTTGTATACATAATAAATAAATAAATCTTTAAAAAAAAATTTGAGTCAAAGGATATGTTACATTGGTAGAGATGTTCTGCTTTTGTTTCCACAGAAGATGAGAACCTTTACATTTCTTCCAAGCTAATATTATTTAATGGAACAAGACCCCCCAAAAGTTATTCATGAACCCTGAAAATATTTTGCCCAATAAGTATCAGGAGGCAGTTTGGAGAAAACTACAACAAAATTCCCAAAATTATTGTTTATAAATGTTTATTTTCATTTTAAAATGGTTGATTATTAGTGGTTAATGGTCACAGTCAACCTCTTTCTCATATATATATATACATACATGCACATACCTATATCTTACAAACACCTGAGAGGCAGAGGCAAGTGGATCTCTGTGAATTTGAGGCCAGCCTAGTCTACATAGTGCATTCCAGGACAGACATACCTACGTAGTGAGACCTTATCTTTAAAGGAACAATAAAAGGCAGAAAGTTGGGTAGGAAGAGAAGTGGGTTGGATATTGGAAAAGTGGGGATAAGGGATGAATATGATGAAAATATACTGTACAACATTCCAAATGAATATATATGTGCATGTGTGTGTATGTATGTATGTAATTATATATATGTATGTATATAGTAAATCTATATTTTACATTACTAGCATATTTTGTGAATAATTAATTGAAATAAAATTGGTTTGTTCATTAATACGTTCATTTACTTTCAGAGTTTTCTTTTTAAACTTAATTTCTGTAAATAATATTTGTGGTCAAAGAATACATTAAGCATATTAGTTATGAACCCAGTAGTACTTGTTCTTTATAAATTACTAGATTTATGCTGATAATATAAATCACCTTCAACCATCAGTTTACTTAAAAATGAGTATGATTTGACAGATATTGCTAAGAGTTTTTAATACTTAAAAATATCTTCATAGAGCATAACATTTTGTATTTCAAGGCAACATTAATTAGCGTCTGAAGATTGCAACCATCAAAGATGGCTACAATTAAATTTATAAATATAAACATTTAAGAACCAGGAAAATGAGTTTCATATTTGTTGATAGATATAAACATTTAACATAGATTTTTGTTCTAAGTGTCAAGCAAAAGAAATGCTTACTGATATCTGATATGTAAGCTACATTATAGCTCCTCTACTTTTTAAACTATAATTTAATTTTATCATACTAGTATATGAAAAACTATATAGAATTTAATTTCCATTCTATTTTTTAAAATATAAAAGGAAATTTATGTAGTGCAAATTTTCACAAACTTTATCACACCACTAGTAGTGGTATGATACACACACACACATTCTAAAATTTGTTCTTTTTCTGAAGTTCAAATTGTCAGTTATACTGGAATATTTGCATACTCAATAAGCAGAATGAGGTATATAATTGAAACTAACACAAATTCTTCGTGAAATATTTTATGATTCTTGGCCTAACTACTTTTTCTAATTCAAATGACAGCTAAAAGATGCTACAATGTATATAAAGAATCTATTGTACTCCTTAAATATCCACAAACATGCTAAAAACATAAACAGAAAATCTTATCCTTTAGTATTTCAAATGTAGAGAAAGATGGATTCAATGTATCAGCCATAGTAGTAAATGAAAATCCATCATTTTGCTAATAACAACAAAATTACTTTGTTAATAAATAAAAAAAATCTAGTCTTGGTGTTCAATCAACTGTATGGTAATACTTGGAAGCTTTATTCAGAAATAAACAAAGACTAACTAATATAAGCAGGAAATTATGTATCACTTAAGAATCTCTGATGTGGGATTCCCCTCTGTATGCTGTGAATACCATTGGTTAATAAAGAAACTATCTTGGGCCTGCACAGGGAATAGAGGTAGGCAAGGAAAACTAAACTAAATGCCGTGAGACAGAAGGTGGAGTCAGAGAGAAGTCATGTAGCCCCACTGGAGAAAGATGCTGGGAACTTCACTTGGTAAGCCACAGTCACATAAATTCACAGATTACGATAAATGGGTTAAATTAAGATATAAGTGCTGGCCAATAACAAGCTAGAGCTAATTGGCCAAGCAGTGTTTTAAATAATACAGTTTCTGTGTGATTCTTTTGGGGCTGAGCAACTGGGAAAACAAACAAGCAGCCTCCAGCTAACAAACCTCAATTTAACCAAAGTTATGTTCCATTGTATAGAGTCTAGATATCTAAACTTCTACAAAGACAAATGCAGTAGAAGCAAAATTTTACTACATTTGATATTGTTTAAACTTTTATTTCCTATTGGAAAGGCTTGCTTTGTAACAACTAGCAATATCTACCATCACAAATTAGGGATGTTTCCTAAAAGTATTATAATTTTAAAATAGTTATGGAATTAAGCATATTGTACATATGTATTATAATTAAACATTGAAACATATATTTTCAAATTGATTATTTAAACATCCTTAATAGTATTTATTTCTCCTCCCTCACTATTCCTCTGTATTAATCTTTCTAATGAAGTTATGCCTGATGGGGTGATACTATTACCCCCAGTAGATACAGGCTATCTAACAAAAACCCAGCACCAAGAATGAGAAACCACCTTTTTGGTAGTGGAAGTTCAAGAGGTTCCAGAAACAATAGTGGACATGGTTGTTGCTCTTGGTTGTACCCCAAAACTTGAAGGTAAAACTTTATTGTTGAAGATACAACATACTTTGGAAAGAGGACTTGGAAGAATCATGGTGGAAGTAATCTAGAACCCTTCATGAGAATTAGTTCTCTCAGTTTCTGATGATGTTATTCAAGCTGTCAGTGGAGAAAAACAATCAGTAGTCCAACTCTGCTGTAAAGTCTATGAATCAGAACAATGAACAGCCTGGAAAGATATCTGCAAGGGTACAATAGTGGCACTTATATCTCAGGGATAACCAACAGCAGTCTAATTAGACTAAAGCACACACAATAGGAGGAAATTCATACCAGGCACTGTAAACAGACCTGTAGCTAGATATCTCATGGACTCTAGAGAACCTATTATTGCGTCTTTCCTAAATCAACATCAGTTTTAGTGGCATTCCCAAAATGGGCCCTATATTCAGTGATCAATGTAATGCTTACTACACATCAAAGTAGTTATTTTTTGCAGCAGAGACAACTATAGAAAGAGACAACTTATTCAGAGAATAACTGACCATACATTGTCCAACACAAATGGTATAGATAGATAGATAGATAGATAGATAGATAGATAGATAGATAGATAGATAGATAGATAGATAGACAGATACACAATATAAACCATAAAGATTAGGCTCAGGGGGGAGTAGAAAGATTGTAAAGGATAGAGGTTCATGACATCTGCTGATAGATCATGTTACCTTGAACCCATGAAAACACTAAAATATAGTCACATAAACATGACATGCACAATCACAACACCAGCTGACATGTCAATGTTGATGTGAGAAACCACACAGAGCCCTACCCATAGATGAAGAGCTACAAACAATTAATGGCTGCTGAGAAAGAGAGTGCCAGTTTTCCCCAAGGACAAGCCCCATGATAGGCTACCCAATCTTAAGTAGTCAGCCCTAAAGACACACACACACACACACATATGGGAAACATTGAATAGACTCAGCAGCTTTTATTTGTAAACACACACAATAATTATTAAATAATAGGTCATGAATTTGAGAGAAACACTGTGGTTATGGAAAGAATTGGAAGGGGAAAGAGGAGAATAAGTTATGTAAATTCAGTATTCAGGTATGATGAAGCTATCAAAAATTAATGATAAAATATTTAAGCACAAGTAGATAATCAGTTTGGATATTTGAAACTATCTAAACACATAACACTAATTCATATACTCTAAGTGAATTAGCTCAAATAAACATCATGTGAAAGAAAATAAAACAAACTAATTTCACACTAAGTGAAGGCTTGAATTACAGAAAGTGGCATTTCTGATGTCCAAACGCATAGAATTAGTTTTCCTCCTCCATAATTTTACTGATTCACTTGAATGGCCAGAAGAGGACATTTTCTGCCTGATTTCAGTCTAATCAAGTCACCTGCTCAGCAAATGCTAGGGCCAAGTTAATTATACTCTATTGAGCACTGTGTGCAGGGAGTAACAAGAAGAACAGCCTCCTGCATGAATGTGCAGAACTACTGAGCATTGGGGATAGCAGGAATTAACAATTCCTAATGCTTTATTGTCCTTTCCTTAATAGGTAAGATGTAATGTCAAAAGGTTTGCCTTTCTTATGTCCTCAAGTTACCTCCCAGTTAAATCACTACGAATAGTGTGCTCTCTACTTTTTCTAACAGATTTCAAAATTTATATGTAAAATTTGCACTAATTGTGCATTTTAAAATAAACTACTGTGTATCTTTCAAAATCGTATCATGTATATGCATATATGCACAGAAAGCTATATATAGATATGTTAATATCTATATATATAGAGAGAGCTTCATTCTTAGTGTCAGGGGTGGGTGTTCATGCATTGCAGCAATTTAAGTATCATTTCTCCTAAAACTTAGTTGAAATGCTGTGATTCAAACACATATCGAGCAAAACAACACAGTAACAAAGGGCAAGACTGAAGTAAAGTGACAAGAATAATTATTACTCACAAATTTTGAAAATATATTTCTATATATTGTCAAGATTGTTTTTGTTAATAAAACTACAATTTTTACCTAAGAAGGTAAGAATTGTATGTATTTCGAAATTTTATTGCATATATATGAAGCATATGCTGTGTATATGCCATATAGATATACATTATATGTGCCACATTGATACATTTATATTTATATATAGAGAGATATAGATATATATCCTGTTATGTCTATGCATCACATAATGGATACCTAGGAAAATCACAAAAGAAGTGGCACACTAACAATATAGAATGGCAAAGAATAAGTATTGTCACTTCAAAGGGGGGGCGGTGACTTCAAAGCAGGAGTAGACCAAAGCAAAACCAAAACCCAGGGAAAGAAACAACAAATTCTGAATTTCCATATCAACATGCAGAGAGATCATTGATGTAGGAATTCCTTCTGTATTTCTGTTGCTTTCATTGGTTAAATAAAGAGACTGCCTTGGCCTTTAGATAGGGCAGCCCTTAGGTGGGTGGAGTAGACAGAACAGAATGCTGGGGAGAAAGGAAGTGTGGCAGATACCATGTTTCTCCGGTCTGAGGTGGACGTAGGTTAGAAACTTCCCGGTAAGCCATGACCCCGTGGTGATACACAGGTTACTAGATATGGGTTAGTT
Organism: Ondatra zibethicus; assembly: GCA_004026605.1. Classification (NCBI taxonomy): domain Eukaryota; kingdom Metazoa; phylum Chordata; class Mammalia; order Rodentia; family Cricetidae; genus Ondatra; species Ondatra zibethicus. The sequence goes on from PVIU01019553.1 coordinate 17,343, forward strand.
TAAGATGTGAGAGTTAGCCAAGAAGAGGCTAGAGCTAATGGGCCAGGCAGTCATTTAATTAGTACAGTTTTCTGTGTAATTATTTCAGGTATAAGCTAACCAGGCACCAGGAACGCAGCCCTGTCCTCCTTACTATAGATCATGGTGGCATCACTTGGGTGTCAAAAATCTTGGGCAGCCCTGCCCTTTTAATTCTGCTACCTGCAGCACCTATAACATCTCTCTTTGGCTCACTCTACTTAGTGCCCATATCTTTCTTCAATCTATTATTATTCCTGGCCTTTACCATCATGTGTTCTGCTTTGAAACTCCAGCTTCATCACCTCAGTAGCAAGCAATGGCCTCTCTTGGCCTAATTGCAGGGAATCTTATCGCCCATGAATTGTTGACCTCACACAACTTTCTGGAATCATGACTTTGTGAGCATGTAAAACTACAGAGACAATGCTGCCAAGTTCTGCTGCCAGCTTAATGTGGCAAAGTGTCGATAACTTCAGTGTGCCATGATATCTAAATGTGAATAATGCATCCTTTTGCAGTTGTTATCCTACTGGGCACACTTTCAATGACATTCTCAATTCTGGCTCTGTCCTTTCAAATGAATTTGCATTTTAACAAGGTGAATCCCCTGATGGGTGGAGTCTTATCATCAGGCAATTTTCCTATTGTTCCAATAGGGTAAATGAGGGTTCTCCTTAAACTTTTTAATTTTTTTAACATTTACTTCGGGGTTTCTTCATCTATCTTCACTTTAAACTTAGTCATGTTCCTTTCCCCATTAAACTGCATATTGCACATATTTCTGCTTTCTTTTGCAGTAGATCTAACTACATGATAACAAGTAATGATCATGTCACTATCAGACAAGACACATAAGTGTTCTTTGTCTTTTGAGTCAAGATTCATGTAGCGTAGGGTAGCACTGAACTTATTACATAACCAAGGGCACTAGGCAAACTCTGACAACAAATTGTCCGATTACTTTTGAATCAGTCTCATTCAAAATTTAAGAACACAGAGTTCAGCCAGCTTCTTTCATAGAATGTAGCACAAATGGCCTCTAGCACAATTCTCAATACAATCATGAGCCTAACATACAGTTTGCAATTTTCTTGTGGTTCTGGCCTTCTGAGCTACAAAAGTGGTCTGTGCCTATATGGCGTCTCCAGTCAACATTATAAATTCCTCAATGATTTTTTTTAAAAAAGAAATTTAGAAGGCCTAATCTATATGGTTAATGTTATCACAACAATGACCCCACTTCTTGGTATCAAGATTCTGTAACAGTTACTTTTCATGACACTGTGACAAATACTAGACAGAAACAACTTAAGGATGAATTTGCTTTCTTTGTTTTTGTAAATTTCAAACCCAGGACAAATAACTGAGGTGCCTATTTAACATATCAAAGCTGTACCTGGATGTAGGTTCTCCTAGCATCCCTAGTTCTGCCTGTTACAGGATCTGGCCGGTATTTCCTGACCTCTACTCTAAACTTTCCAGCCTAGGGATTGGCCTGCCCTTCCCCCAGAGGCTCTTCCGTATATAATCCAGACATTTAGGTTAGCTGTTCTCTTGTACCTTTGGCCTCCTCACTGTTGCTGTTTTTTTCTCTCTTCTCACTTCCACCCCCCTCTCCTTAAATGGCCCACCTCAGGCTGGTCATGTCCACTCTGGACTCTCCCAGATGTCCCTGCCTCTGACTGTGCTTTCCCATATATCTACAATAAACTTTGTCCTCCAACATACCTAGTTCTTTTCTTCCCTTTGTATTTTTTTTTATTCAGTTTTAAAGTTTGAGGATAGAATCTATCTTGCCAGTAGAAACATCAGCCGGCTGGTTATATTGTATATGCAGTCAGGTTTATGAAAATGATGACTGCTAAGGCTTAGCAGTCTCCCTACTTTAATTCAGTCTGGGGTACTAGTTTAAGGGATGGTACCAACCACATTCCCGGTATGTCTTTTCTCTTCAGGTATACCTTTCTGAAAACACTCTTACACACAATAAGAGGTATGTCTCTAGACTTTCTGGATCTAGTTGAGTTGATTAAGAAAATTAACTATCATGTTTTTTTATTAAATAAAACCTCAAATAATTTAATATTTCCTTTCACAATGATTTTAAATTAAAATCTTCCATTTATCAAATTAGGTATACAAATATTAGGCCCAGGAACCTTTTATACTTGTCTATTACAGAAAAAGCTCACAGTTAACTAAGTTCTATTTCCTTAGTTGATTACATACTATTTCATGCACATTTCTATTTAATAATGTGTTCAGTACTTTTAAAAGGAATTATGATATGTTAGGAAATGGGACATAAACCTAGGAGGAGTTCAGACTTGTCTACCATGAGGACATTGAGTGGGGAGAAAATAAAAACAACTCTCACTACAGTATAGTTGTAAAGAAGCAGCACAGAGATCAAAACTTTGTGAGCAAATAGTCTAAAACTATCAAATATTATGCATTTTCCTCTAACTTCAAATTTTATCATAATAGAAAACCAACAACTTGTTAGGGCTTTAGTGAACACTAATTTGAAAGCAAGAGGAAATCTGCTTTGCACACCAATGTTCCTGATTTATAGGTTGAACCAAACACTGGAATCACTGCATTAGCACCCAGAGTTTTGCAACACACAGCTTTTTCACAGGTAAGCATTTGGTCATGAATATTTCAGTCCCTCAGCTCATAAGGACAAAAGTGAGAAATGATATTCATTATTAGATGGAAAGTTTGTTTAGTCTTAACATTCCTGGATGCCAACGAGGCATCCCATCAGCGTTCATAAACATATGGACTATTATTTCTCTAGCATAGTAGTTTCTGCTAATTTATAGCATTTTTATGTAGTGAAGACCCACATCCTTTTAGAGCCTGTCAAAGAAAGCAACAAAATATAGCTATCATTATGCTGAAAACTACAACATAAAGCAAATATTTATCTAATGTGGAGCTTTTAATTTTGAGACAAAGTGAATCAGCTCTACACTAAAAAATAGATAACTCTTGCTGTGTTCCAACTGACAAACAGTTATCAATACAGCAATTTACTTTTCAGATTAGCCACCACAATTTGGAATTTACCAGAAAATATGAGTTTCCTAAATGTGATCATATAGGAGATGAGGATACATGTCATCATTCTCTATAACTGACAATTGGTCTACCTTCTATGCATAAAAAAGTTGATAAAAAGATGGATATGAATGTGATAATGCCTCTCATATGGGTTATATGAAAAATACTTTATTACCATCATAATTGTATTCTCTGTCAATAGGTTCCTTAATATTTGATATCTTCATTAGGGATATTCCTGGTATTTTATAAGTATTTGCATTTGCAGGGCCCTCATGATTTCCTTCAATAATACAAAAAGCAAGTGAGGAAGTATTTAAAAACTACTTTTTAAAAAGTGATAGAACTGATCCATAGCAGAATAAAAAGGTGATTCAGATGAATTCTTCATAATTCTCAGGAAAATAAATGAAATGATGGACCATGGAGATGGCTCAGCAGGGAAAGGTTGAGGCCAAGCCTGACAATGATCCCAGGATCAGACAGGAGCATATACACCTTGGCATGGACAATGCTTCCAGATGTAATTTTTAATGAAATAATACTGTGCTCAAATACGATATTCCAAGATCTATTCTATTCGGTTTATTTTTACCTAACCATAAAATTCATTGAAAACATCTTCAGGTAGAGAAAAATAAACTGCCTTATAACCGTGATTTTATCAGTATTAACAATTTTAATAAATTATTCATACGTTTTTAAACTTCTGAAATCATATAAAGACAGATTCATTATGAAATCAGTCAACTATCATAAAATATTTGTACCACGGATATATTACTTTAAGTCAGACTTCATAAAGTTGTAATAATAGCAATAATACTGGCTGTCTTTTTCTAAGTAATACAACATGATATTTATAGGCATAGTCTCATTTGGCATTTACAACAAATCTAGAAAATGAATTTTTGACATTGTTATTTCACATATGAGGAAAGTTATGAAGAAAAGGAAAAATTAATATGTTCAGTATCATGTACTTAGTTGTAAAACTGTTTATCTGCCTCATATATAAAAGTACACTCACTTGTCAATGTAAAAGTCTTTCAACATATTGCAATTGAAAGAACATTTAACATGCAGTCAGAAAAGTCCCATGTCGATTCTGATTCCATTTCATTATGAATTCTTGATGAAATTTTTACATTTAACTTTTTTTTCTTGGGCTCTGGTATTTCTTCAGCCAAATGTTGAGCTAAATAATCTTTTATAACTACCTATAAAAATTCCATGTGGTAATATTCACCAAAGTTCTTTAAAATCTCTCAAGTGATATGCACATTTAAAGGCATAAGTGTCACAACCAATAGAAAGACAAACAATCTCAAGCTTTATAATGAAAATGAAATGCTGATTTCCTCAAAGTACAGTTGTAAAATCCATTGTCACACAGATTTCCCTGGCTAATCTTATTTACAAAACAAAACATAAAATGTTGGAAAGAGACTTGTAGTAAGCAGGGCAGATCAGTAGTGGGTAGGGGAAGATTAAAGAGGCTGGAAAAGAGAAAACAGAATAAGTTGTGTGTATGTATGAAACTGCCAAATAATAAATTTAATTATGGATGTTTTTAAAATTCAGATAAAGGAAAGATAACATAAAATGAAACATGATGAGTCAACAGTTACAGCTTCTGGAAGTTATTTCATCAACTTCTCTACATTGAACACACTCTGGTCTGCTGAGCTGTACAAAAGAAATAAAGAAAAAGGTATTTGAAAGTAAACATAAGATGACCTTTGTTATGAAGTGGCAACCTACTTTAATGAAATATTTGCATATCCAAGGCCTTGTGGAAGGCAGAATTGGAAAGTGAAGGCCTAAGATTACTGGCAGAGGAACTTTTAAGTGGCAAACCATTCAAGGTTCTGTAGAATTTGTTTTCAACATATGCTGAAATGTGAGAAGAAAAATTAATTTATACATAGAATGTTTAATTGAAAAGGCAAAAATAAAGAGAGGTCATAAGGTATGTGTCTTTGAATATTGTTTTTTATCTTGGGTCCCTGTCTGCATCTCTGCTCCATGTTGAACAAGAAATGTACCCATTGTATTTCCACAACCTTTCAACCATCCACCATGATATTCTTCCTCAGCATACATTGACCCACAAACAGTGAAGAAAACATTATGTATTGAAATCTCTAAAATCATATGTCGAAAAATACTTTTTCCAATATTTTTTCCTTTCAAGTATTTTTGTCATAGCAACAAAAAAATACACTGTCTTTCTCAAGCAATCATATACAGGCAATCATTTACAATTTCAAATTTCCATCTAATTCAAAATGTTATTATAAATCTCTGTTTCACATATTTTTTGAAAATCTATGAAAACCTTCTACTTCTTTCTTAACCTTGACTTAAGTTTAATGCACACCGCTATTCTTCATAGTCCATTTCAATTGCATTTACTATACTTGTTTAAGTAACTATATAGAGCTGCATCTAAGGTACTGGGTTTTCTTTCATATAAACTCTTCTCTGTTAGTCCTTAAGTTGCACAGGTAACACTACTAAACAATTATGAAATGACAATTGCTTTTCCCATTATGCAAGGCTGTTTAGGTATCACATGGTTTACATTTCCCTGTCTTGTCTAGCAGATTCTGTCTCACAGGATGTGTCCCACACATATGGCTATTATACAGATAGGGGATATCATACCCCTAGATGAAGATCTATGAGTTTCTAGGGCTACAAAGGGAGACATTAGGCTTTCTCCAGCGATAAGTCCCCTGATAGATTAATCTATCCAAATTGATTGGTCCTAAACACACACACAAGAAACACTAGATGGACTTAGTACATTGTATACACAGATATACATAACAATAAAAACTGAAGAAAAGGTCAAGAGATTGATAGGGAATGAGGGTGAGGACATGGGAGAAGTTGGAGTGGGAGAAAGGGCTGGAAACATAAATACAGTACTGATTTTGAAGTGATAAATAAATATAATCAATCACTGTTGAGGATCCATAATAAAGAAAAAGACATAAACCAGAGCTTAACTTCCATTGAAGGAAGAGGCGTAGGACTGGAAAGTAGCTCCATGGTTTATCTCTTGTTAAAAATGCTATAGGCCCTGAGTTCAAATCTACAACAACACAAAAATTGACTAAATATAAATGAATAAGTCAATAATTGTTATTCTAGCCCTTGTTAGGTTGAAATACATAATAATAAAATATTTATATACTTAGGGCTAGCCTGGGCTATATAGTGAGTAATAAATCAAAGTAGAATACTCTATCTCAAGGAAAACATCTAGGATTTTTTTTTACTTTGCATTATCATGTAAGAAGTAGAATTTGCTAATCTAGATTAATAGAAAAATCATTCATTTGGCACATGCAAATATAAATAGAGAGAACTAGCTATATAAGAATACTCTGAGAAAAAGAAGCATGCATTAATGACATTTCTGTGTATATGTGTATACTTAGTCATGTGTATGAACTTGTATGTGCACACATATATGGCAGCTACAGTTCAATGGTGGGTGTCTTGTTCAATCAATGACTCCACCTTATTTTTTGAGGAATGGTCTTTCTCTTAAAGTAGGCCTCATGGGTTTGCTGGCTAGCTCACAAAACAAGGGCTTTCCTTCTTTCCTACCAGCTCTTAATACCAGAACAGATCATAATGCTTGGGTTTCTGTAAACATGAGTTTAAGGATTGAACTGAGATCCTCATGCTTAAATTGCAAGCAATCTGCCAACTGACTCATAAGATTTTTAGTATCAGTATTTGATCATCATTTTGACACTTGCATGTGTACAAATTTTTAATCAACCATCAGTTTCTATACAATAAGTATTTAGCCATAAGAACTCTCAAAAATTTTCCTTATATAAGATCTAAATTTAAATGAGTTCAAAACATTATTCAAAATATATACATTGCAAGAAGACATATCAAACACTTTCATAATTACCACTACAATAAATAACACCTATACCCTAATCTTTGATTAATAATAAAGATAGGATATATTATGTAAACTGAACTTTTAAAGCTATTTTCTAGGTATCAAAGCTACTCTTTCATCATTCATTTTTCCAATATGCAGATGATATCCATAAGTGTTAAATATTATCTTTCACCCCTTTAATACAAAATGATAAAATAATATTTTTCTGCAGAAATCATTGGATGAGTAACAATGTATTTTGATTAACATCTACATAAAATATTGTATAAAAAACCCAATGACATGTTTTATTATACTGAATTATTTCAGTACAGACATCCACGTTGCCCAATAAATCAAAATACTTAACAAGGCAGCTTGTTATATGTCAAGTGTTTCATATAACAGCAAGTTCTATTATGATTTTTAAATATAAACTTTATTGATTACAAAAAAACCTACATAAAAACAGACACTGAAAGAATAGGAGAAAAAGAATAGAGGAAGAAATGCGTATTTTGTTTCATATGAATGTGTATGGTGGTGGGCAGTAGTTAAAATTGGTACTTATAGATAAAAACATCATTCTATATTCCCATAGACTTGGCATACAACTATGATTTATTTATGTAATATCTCACTTGGGGGTTGCTTCAGGATCAACCAGATGGAAAGCAGAGGACAGTGGGATTCTCATCTCAATGACAGTGTTTTAGCATCAGTGATCATCTCAATACAGATGGAAACCAATGTGAATGGAGTAGCAGTGGGACAACTGGATTTTGGCAATACTTGTAAGTTTCATTACCTTAATTATATTGATTAATTAACCATCAATACTGAAGTAATGCATCTAAGAAACTGCCACATAGAACAATTTGCAACCGTTAATTTTCTCAGTGTGAAAAGTAAATTTCAGACATTCAGCAAATATATAATTTTTACATCTTGAAAGAAAAAATATATCTACACACAATAGTATCAATCATCAGCTAGTTTATACAAGCTATCCTGCACTGTCACCTACTACAATAATCATCAAAAATCAAATCAACCTTATTTGAGAATAAAGAACATGATCAGCAGTAATTAATTAGCTATATTGTTTCCAGGATTGCCTAGTCTGAAACAACAGATATTTGATTACTAATTGTAATCTGATTATAAGAAATAGAAGTTCCAGTATGACCCTGGGGTTTCATAATTGAAATTTTCAAAGTCCAATTTTCATTTTTAAGAGATCATTCAAGGTATTTGAGCTTTGTAATGAAAATATGTCTGGGCTTTGAAACTACAACCTCATGTCTTAGGATTTCAGTGATTTAAGGAATGTTTCTGAACTTCTTGAAAGGTCATTTTCTTCACTCATTGCTTACAAATACTAACAGTGTTAACCCCAGAAAGAGGTTACACTTCAGTGGTAGAATCTGTTCGAATCATCTGCATTGACCTGGGTTAGACCTTCAACAACATAATCATAATAATTTACAATGCAAATCTCCTAATATGATTAAGAATATTAAATAAGAATTTGAAACACTTCTTTTTAAATGTAAACTTAAGGAAAGGTACATGCATGTGTGTGTGTGTGTGTGTGTGTGTGTGTGTGTTTGTGTGTGTTATAAAATGGGGCACAATGATGTGAGAATATTTATAAAGTATTGAAGAGATTATTGTTAATATGTTACCACAGAATCATTATAATCTTCACCATCATCTAAAAAGTATTTAATTTCCAAATCTTCCCTCACTATACATCAGAAGTCAGCTGAGATTTTTTCTTCTATTAGCCATCTATGAAGAAGTAAAAATATTTTCAAAAGCCTAAAATTGTTATTTTAGGTTAAAATATACTACCCATATAAAATGCACTAAGATATTAACAGAGAAATTAAAAACTGAGAAAATAAAACAACAAATATAATAAATTCCTTACTATAAATCAGGGATATTTAACCCTGTCATTGAACAGAGTATTTAGAAACTCATGCTATTGTCAACATCCTACACTAAAACAAAAATTCACAATTAAACACAGAATATGATACTGTGAAACTACTAGATGGAAAAAGTAGATAATACTATTGAATTCCTTCATATAGTAAAGGACTTTCTGAACAGGACTTTGATACCTAAGTCATAAAAACCAAAAATTAACAAATGGGACCATGCAAAAGAAAAATGCTTCTGTATGTTCAAGGATACAATACATCTGCTAGTCTCTAGAATATACAAAAATTCAATATCCAGGAAACAAAAATTCAATATCCAGGAAACAAAAATAACCAAAATGCCAATAGATTAATGAATGGACAATAAAGACATGGTACATTTATACAGTTGACTACTACTGAGATATTAAGAAAAACAAAATTACAAAATTTACAAGTAAATTTTTTTTACTAAATTTTTACTAAAATTTACAAGTAAATTTTTTTTCATTTTACTAGAAACAAACATCCTTAGTGAGAGAACACAAACCACCAAAGAAAAACTTCTCAGGTTTTCCCTAATTTTTGGAAGACATCTTTTAAACTTTACATATATTTATTTCATTTGGAATATCAGATGAATCTTTCAAGGAATGGGAAATAGAACACCATATCACAAATTGGAAGGGGTAAAGTAAAAGAAGGATTAAATGAGTGAGTGATAGGAAGACAGAGTAAAAAGAGAATGTGGGGAGAAATAACTAGCATTGAAGGCCTTTTTTGAATGTCCATATGTAAATCAACTATTATTGAAGATTTCTGAAACACATACATATATAAAGAGTTTAAATGAAACTGTGCTGTAATGAGGGCAATGCCCACAACTAGATACCATATACTAGTAAATACAAAACTCAATATCAGCAGTAGTTTACCTTATTTTGAGTTGTTAGCCAGTATTGTCTCATAGAATATTACAAATATACAGGCTAACAACAGTGCTATTGATTACCCTCTAGAATTTGACAGTAGAACACTATTGCTATAGATGTGATGTGGGATTTTTCTCTGTATGCTGTGAATACTATTGGTTAATAAAGAAACTGCCTTAAGTCTATACCAGGCAGAACTTAGGTAGGCAAGGAAAACTAAACTGAATGCTGGGAGAAAGAAGGCAGAGTCAGAGAAAAGCCATGTAGCCTCACCAGAGATAGACGCCAGAACATTACCCGGTAAGCTACAGCCACATGGTGATACACAGATTAATAGAAATGGGTTAAATTAAGATGCAAAAGTTAGCCAACAAGAAGCTAGAGATAATGGTCCAAGCAGTGATTTAATTAATATAGTTTCTGAGTGGTTATTTTGGGGCTGAGCAACCTGAAATGAACAAGCAGCTTTCTACAACAAATTGGCACTCCAACATGTAATATGAGGAGCAGACCGTGTTCCCGGTACCCGGCTAACTTAACCCCCAAAATAACCACACAGAAATTGTATTAATTAAATTACTGCCTGGCCCATTATATCTAGCCTCTTCTTGGCCAACTCTCACATCTTGATCTAACCATTTATTAATCTATGTTTACCACGAGGTCATAGCTTACCGGGAAAGTTTCAGCATGCTGACTCTGGTGACTCCATGGCAGCTCTGTCTGCCTGCCTTCTTTCTCCCAGCATTCAGTTCTCTTCCCCCACCCCGACTATCTAAGTTCTGCTCTATCAAAAGGCCAAGGCAGTTTCTTTATTCAACCAATGAAAGCAACACAAATATAGAAGGACCTCCTACACCACCAACATGTACTAGCTAAATCAACATAAAACCTGAGGGGGCTTGGAAAGGAATTTTAGTCACTAAAATACAAAGTTTAGCTGCATTTTTTCAGATGTGCTTGGTTTACTGGTGGCATGCTGCAGCTCCTTTAAGAAAGGTCTTCCTGATTCATGGAAAACCCACACGGTTTCAAAATGGCAGCCCAAACCACTCTGGCTCTTTCAGAAGACTGAGTACTTGAATGGTGTTTGTGGGACCGGGTTCTTGTATGCCCACTTGGGGTCAAAGGAAAGTAGCTGAGACCATGTCCACAGCTCAGTGCTCCCCAACTAGGCAGGTAACAGGATCAGGTCTACGAGGCATGCACAAGTAGGAGAACATAGCGGACTCCTGCCGCCACACACAGAGATATTTCCAGACCATGAAGTGTGCTACATGGAAGATTTAGCTTTTACTCAAATAAAAGGGGTTTCTATGCTGCATGGTGCTTCCCAAGGTTGAGGTGGTAAGGATGGCTCCAACCAGGCAGTCTCAGAAGTACTAGACATGCTTCCTCCATGTTGACTAGGCAGAGCCAACAGGGAGGGCCATGTTGGCTTTAGCTATGCCCAGTTAGCATTTTAAGAAGAAGTCCTGATCAGATTACAGATACACAATAAAGACAGATTCAGATAAAAAGGACCTCTAAATGAGTCATAGTGTTGAATAAATGTACAAAGGCTTGGGAGAGACAAGGAAAAAGATTATAGAGAGTTATAAAAAGAAAGAAATTGTTTAAAAAAACAAAGTCTTTAAAGAGACAGAGTACAGTCATAGAATAAACAAGTAAAGATAATAAAATAAGTATTAAACTTGTAGAAAAAGTAATAGAGTAAGGAAAATAAGCCACGTAAAGATGGAATATACACAGAAAGTCTGGATTATGTATATTATTGTGGCTTTTTTTAAATTTTTTGACTGTGAAGGAACTAAATATAAAGAGATATTTCATTGTATGGGCTGCTAAATTACAACATAAAGGTATCTTGACTTCAAAATTTGAGTCTAATGATTTTTTGCTTTGGAAAAGAGGATCTTCTTTTGTTTCCACAGAAGATGAGAATCTATGGAATCCTTCTAGACTAATGTGGTTTGGTGGACCAAGACCACCCAAAAGGTCTCCGTCAAAACACCCAAAAAGAAAGTACTTCACCCAACAAAAAGCAGGAAGCAGTTTGGAGAGAACTATGCCCATATTCCAAAATATTGCTTATATTTTTTTTACATTTAAAGGGGGATATGGTATAGAGATGAATACTTTGCATTGGTATGGATCTTGGTTTACTGATATAAATTTAAGGTCAATTTTGTTATATGTATATTTCTGCTCTTGATTAAAGTATTTTGTTTGTGCAGCTCATTTAAAAATCTAATGTAAATTAAGAAATATAGGTTAATAGTCATCTATAATAGTCAAGCGTGTAGTCATGTCAGGTTTTCTAGATATATAGAGATATATTTCAGTTAGATAGGTATTATTCAAATCTTTCAAAGACCTTCAGAATATGGCATTTAAAATATTTAAGAACTTAGGACTTTTTATGACAGTGAGACACATATGCTCCTGGCAGCCAATTACTTCAAGAGGATGATGGGCAGTGAAAAAGCACCTTATGGTGTTGGTTAGCCATTTGGGCAAAAAGTTGCTCTTTCCTGGACTGCTTAATGTCATGCTGTATGAACTGGACATGTAGAAGACACAGAGAAATGACTGCTGAAGTTGCCTAAAGAAGGTAAAACAGTTCTTCAGGGTTTCTGCTTCATGAAAGAGTCTGATAGACATTCTGCAGGATACAGAAGAACGTGATCGACAAACTGCCAATATAGGTAGAACTGTCTTGGCAATTTCCTGCTTCATGGAAAAGTCTGATGGATCATATGGGCCTGTGGGCTGAAGATGGATGCCCCAACAGTACAGAAAAACTTTGGGTGGCTGTCCAAGCAGTGAGATGTCTCTGTCAATTCTAGAGTTTTGGAAGTTGCTTCCAATGTACTTACTGTTTACTTAGGTAATATTATGTCCTTCTGGAGTCTTTGATGAGTTTGACGAATAGATAGTTATAGTTTTCCTTAATTATGGTAAAAAATAAAATAGATATAAATATTGTAACTGTAATCGTTGCTTGATAACTGTTTTATGTAATTTTACTATGTTAAAGTTAAAACCTTCCTTTTTATTTAAACAGAAAAGGGGAGGTAATAGGGAATTATCCTCTGTATGCTGCAAATACCATTGGTTAATAAAGAAATGTCTTAGGCCTGCACAAGGCAGAACTTAGGTAAGCAGGGTAAACTAAACTGAATGTTGGAAGAAAAAAGGTGGAGTCAGAGAGAAGCCATGTAGCCCTGCCAGAGACAGATGCTGGAACTTTACCAGGTAAGCCACAGCCACGTGGTGATTCACAGATTAATAGAAATGGGTTAAATTAAGATATAAAAGTAAGCCAATAAGAAACTAGAGCTAATGGATCAAGCAGTGCTTTAATTAATACAGTTTCTGTGAGGTTATTTTGGTGCTGAGCAGCTGGAAATGAACATGTGGCTTTCTACAACAAAGATGCCATACAATTGAATCATAGACCTTTGAGAAATCTACCTGTACTCAACTGGAAGCTTCATCCTTACTGTCTAGATTTCATAGTTATGAAAGGTCTTATACATATTACAAGAAAGAAAAATAATTGTCAGTCTAAACCATGAAAGCTACAATAATGACCTCTCTACCAAATATACTGATGCAATAATGGTCTACAAAATATACTGAAGCAATAGGGGCACAAATTTTATTGGAACAACCATTCATATTTGATTGTATTTAAGGCCCACCTTTCAATTTGGAAGCCAAACCTGATACTCTAAATCAGGCCAAGAATGTGGGAAAGCTTCTATTTTTATTTTGTTAAATGGACATCATATTAAAGTGATTCCTAATTAGTTATTGCTATACCCATAGATCAGATCAGTGCGTAATTCAGTCCTTACAAAAATATCTTGTAAAAAAAAAAGAAAGAAAGAAAAATATTTTGTGAGACAACAAAACAGAGACCCACAACTGGTAATGATACAAATTAGGATATTTCAGAAATTTAGCCCTGAACCAGCTATCTATATCATATCTCTCTCCACAATGCTCAAGAATCTAAAAGAAAGAAAAGACAGGAAAATGTGAAATATTATAGAAACAGAGATGGTTCAAAGAAGCTAACTTCAAGAAAGCTGTATTCCTGGAAAATCAAGGCAAATAGACACATGAACTTCAAACGATTGAGGCAGTATGCATAAGACCACAAGCTTAAACAAGACAAGATCCCAACACAGAGAAAGGGATGTAGGCAGGAACTTCTAGCTGGAAAGTTACTAGCAATTCATTGCTGATAAGAGACAGAAAGTCTGTTAGCTTCAATGATGGGGCACTTAATATACTAACCACATTCTAGATCATTTCCTATGCCCAGGCCAACACAAATTGATTTGATAAGTTTGAAAAAAAGAAGGGAGTGAGATCATGAAGTTTGGTAGGTAAGATGATGGGAGGGCATCTGACGGGGCTAGTGGAGGGAATGATTATGAACAAAATATATATTATATGAAGTTGCCAAAATTAATACAATTACTATCTAAAAATTCAAAATTGGAAAGTTCAGCTTTTGCTAGGCAATAGTTCTTTGCAAACTCATAAACTATATCGCTGGGCGGTGATGACGCAGGCCTTTAATCCCAGCACTCAGGAGGCAGAGGCAGGCAGATCTCTGTGAGTTTGAGGACAGCCTGGGCTACAAGAGCTAGTTCCAGGACAGGTTCCAAAGCTACAGAGAAACCCTATCTCGAAAAACCAAAGAAAAAAAAACATAAGATACAAATAAAATTCAGTGAAATAAGAGAAAATATTGAAATAAGAGAAAATATTTAATGTTTATGAAATATTTCTCATAATTTATAAAACTGCTTATTAAAAAGTTCAAAACAAGTACATGTAGTAAATATATCATAACATCACAAATGTTGGTTTGGTCTGTTTAGATTGTGTTTACCCTTTTCTTCTACTATTCAGAATAGTATGAAATGTATCTTTATGACTACTTCTTAGCTTTCAAGTTTAATGAGTGTGATATTTTCACACATGATTCAAATTGAAAAATATTCATTCCAATAATGTAATCAGGATAACTGGAAAATAAAAATGGCACTATACTATCAAAGCTAGTCATAATTATTCTGGCTTGAATTGAGTGTTGAATTCACCATTCTAGGCATGGTTCATTGTAGAATTAAAACCATGGAGATTTGGATGGCTGCTGATGTTCAAAAAATATTTTGTCACAATAGACGAACAAGGAAAACAAAACAAAACAAACTAAATATTCAACCACCATTTCAGGAGTGAATACTACAAGATTTCCATCAGAATCCCTTTATTACTTTTTTGTAAGCTGTCAGTGTAAAGCTCTTTCAGATCTGTTTCCACATCTGTCTTTTTTAAAGGCTTCATAATCTGTGGAGAAGGAAGTAGTCATCTTTCAGGAAAGTGAAAGTTACATATATCAAGAAATGCAAAAGTAAGTTTAAGAAATTGGTGTTCTTTTTCTGTCTCGTACATCACAAATCTTATTTAAAAAAACATGCTATTTATATGACTGCTCTGCCAAGGAACTAAGATATTGATGATATAAGAGTAAGAGAAAATATATATAATGAATAATATCAGTAGTTAAATTACATGAAACTAAAATGCAGTTTACCTTCATCATTTGAAGATGACCAGGGAAAATTTGTCAAGGTGAAATTTGAGGAAACAATCACTCACAAAATAAATTGTAGAGTTTGTTATGTTTTCTTATATTGTTTTAATAGAGAGCACATTGTTCAATAAATACATGTTCAATGAAATAAAAGTATATAGAAATCTAACTTTCTATTTATCTACATCTATTTTGGTAGAATATTTATATTTTTATGTTCACATAGGTATATTACCTAAATGAATATGCCACTATTTTAAAGAATATGGAACTAGCTTGGCCCACCAAGAGGCCCTGATCCTGTACTGAGGAGATCCATCCAGAGTGGTGAGTGTGGGGCCGCCTGGCCTGATGGTCCCATGAACAGACAACAGGCCCCCTCCAATTCCCTAAACATTTCTGGCCATCCAGCAGGGTGTCTCCCCCGCTACTGGCTTGCTTTATTTACCCCATCTCATCTTGCCCCCAAGCACTCCTTTTCATCTGTGGGGTCTTTAGATCCACCAGCACAGCCTGATTCAGGGCCGAGGGGATCTGAGAGCCAGCTCCAGTGCTGAGGGGACCTAAGAGAGGGCAGAACAAGAAAAACCCCCAAGTACACAGTTAGCCACAGCAAAGATTGGACCAAGACACCAAGACTCTCCTGGCCATATATGAAGGACGAGATGGGCAGGCACCAATGCAAGAATTCTTCCAACAACCTGAAAAGCAACATGATAACACCAGAATCAAGCAAACACACAACAGGAAAACTTGAACACCATAACCCAGAATAAGAAGAAGAAATTGACTTTAAACATAACATTATGAAAATGATAGAGACCCTTAAACAGGATGTGAAAAACTCCCTTAAAAAATGGAAGAGAAGACAAACAAAAAGAAAGAAGAAATTAATAAATCCCTCAAAGATACCCAAGAAAACCAAGAAAAAGCAATCAAACAGGTAATGGAAACAGTTCAAGACTTGAAGACCAAAATGGAGGTAATAAAGAAAACACAAACCAAGGGATAGCTGGCTATGGAAAATCTGGGTAAATGAACAGGAACTACAGAGACAAGTATAACCAACAGAATACAAGAGATAGAAGAAAGAATCTCAGAAGCTGAAGATACTATAGAGGAAATAAACTCATTGTTCAAAGAAAACAGCAAATCCAACAAATTCTTAACGCAAAACATCCAGGTATTCTGGGACACCATGGAAAGACAAACATAAGAATAATAGGGGTAGAAGAAGGCGAATAATTACAACTCAAAGGCCCAGAAATTATATTCAACAAAATTATAGAAGAAAACTTTCCCAACCTAAAGAAAGATATTCCTATTAAGGTACAAGAAGCATACAAAATACCGAATAGATTGGATCAAAAAAAATCCCCTCACCATATAATAATCAAATCACAAAACATACAGAATAAAGAAAGAATATTAAGAGCTGCAAAGGAAAAAAGGTCAAGTAACATACAAAGGTAAACCTATCAGAATTACACCTAACTTCTCTATGGCAACCATGAAAGCTAGAAGGTCTTGGATAGATGTGCTGTAGACACTAAGAGACAATGGATGCAAGCCCAGACTTCTATACCCAGCAAAGCTTTCTTTGACCATCAATGGAGAAAACAAGATATTCCAGGACAAAAACAGATTTAAACAATACGTAGCCAAAAACCTAGCCTTACAAAAAGTACTAGATGGAAAACCACAACCCAAAGAAGCAAACAACACCCACAATAACACTGACATCTGACAACCCTCCACCGGCACAACTTAAAGAAGGGAAACACACAAACACTACCACAAAAAAAGCAGAGTTAACAACCACTGGTCATTAATATCAATAGACTTGATTCACCTATAAAAAAGCACAGGTTAAGAGAATGGATACGAAAACAAGATCCAAAATTCTGCTGCTTATAGGAAACACACCTCTACCTCAAGGACAGACACTACCTCAGAGTAAAGGGTTAGGAAAAAGTATTCCAATCAAACGGACCTAAAAACAAGTGGATGTAGCTATACTAATATCTACCAAAATTGATTTCAAACTGAAATCAATCAGAAGAAATGGAGAAGGACACTTTATACTCATAACAGGAACAATTCATCAGGGTGAAGTCTCAATCCTGAATATCTATGCCCCTAATATAAAAGCACCCACATATGTAAAGGAAACATTACTAGAACTCAAAGCACATATCAAACCACACACTAATAGTAGGAGATTTCAACACTCCTCTTTTACCAATGGACAGCTCAACCAGACAGAAATTTAACACAGAAATAAGAGAACTAACAGATGTAATGAATCAAATGGACATAACAGACATCTATAGAACATTCCACCCAAATAGGAAAGAATATACCTTCTTCGCAGCATTTCATGGAACCGTCTCAAAAATTGATCACATACTCAGGAACAAACAAACATCCACAGATACAAAAAAATTGTAGTAACCACCTCTGTCTTATCGGGACACCATAAAGTTAGAACTTAACAACAATTCTACCGCCAGAAAGCCTACAAACTCATAGAAACAGAACAGTCAACTGCTGAAGCACCCATGGGTCAAGGAAGAAATAAAGAAAGAAATTAAAGTCTTCCCTGAATTCAATGAAAATAAAGAAAGAACATACCCAAACCTATGGGACACTATGAAAGCAGCGCTAAGAGGAAAGTTCATAGCACTTAGTGCCCACATAAAGAAAACAGAGAAAGCTCACATTAGAGACTTAACAGCACACCTGAAAGCTCTAGAAAAAAAAAGAAGCGGACTCACCCAGGAGGAGTAGAAGACTGGAAATAATCAAACTGAGGGCTGAAATCAACAAAATAGAAACACAGAAAACAATCCAAAGAATCAATGAAACAAAGAGCTGGTTCTTTGAAAAAGTCAACAAGATTGACAAACCCCTATCGAAACTAATCAAAAGGCAGAGAGAGAACACACAAACTAACATGAACAAAAATGAAAAGGGGACATGACAACAGACACTGAGGAAATTCAGAGAACCATTAGGTCTTACTACAAATCCTGTATGCAACAAAAGATCAAACCAGACTCTCTGAATGTGGCGGCGAAAGTTGGCAGATGGAGAACCCACAAACAATGACACCAGGACCTATCTCTTCTGCATGTATTAACTTTTTGAGAACCAAGTCTTTTTGAATGCACTCCTGCCTAGGCCAGGAGGGATGGGGGTGGACCTTGGACTTCCAACAGGGCAGGGCACCATGCCCTCTTTCAAGGAAGAAGGGGGAGGGAGGAG
>PVIU01019554.1:0-36097 GCA_004026605.1 Ondatra zibethicus
CAATTCTGATAGTTCTTGAAAAGTTAAATATCAGATTTTAACTTCTGTATTTTATAGTCATTTTCAGAATCCCCCACTGATGAAATTTAAATACTAACCAGGGAAATGTCAATAAATACAACATTAAGTTCCAAAATGATCTGTACTTCTAAGAGAATATATTTTGTTTTTAAATAGAAGAAAGGTGGGAAATTGAATACATTCCAGTCAGTTTCGTAGGACCATCTACAACATTTTAGTGATTTCAAGCAAGATCCCTGTAGGGAAAATAAGGTCCCTTATTTTCTTTTCATCAGAGTTGAGTTTCCTCCCGTGAATCTTGAACAGCAGCATTGCAGATGCTGTTTTTCCTACTGGGTTCACTGTTTGGAAGGTAGGACAGTGGATCTGGTCGGATCAAGTATCTACAAAAGGAAAACAAAGCAGGAAGCTATATTAGTAAATCAAGGTAACCTTAATTCAGAGTGTCACTAGAAATATTCACTAATTACATATTCTATCTTTAAGTTATCTAAGATGTTACTTTATAAATAACCAACAGAAAGGCTCATTGTAATTAGCCTGATATGATTAGATGGCAAATGCTAATGAATGAAGTTTTACTCTTTCCAGTTATGATGCTACAATTGGTTTAAGCTCCAAAATTTATTTATCCTTTCAACCTTGTACCATGAATACTGGCTACATTGTATTAAGATCTACATCATAACCATCATTAGGTCAGTACTTAATTACTCTTCCACTTATTTTTATCATTCATGCTGTTAAGAAATGGTTGTAAAGCTGGGTGGTGGTGGTGCACCCCTTTAATCCCAGCACTCGTGAGGCAGAGGCAGGCGGATCTCTGTGAGTTCGAGGCCAGCCTGGTCTACAAGAGCTAGTTCCAGGACAGGCTCTAAAACTACAGTAAAACCCTGTCTTGTAAAACCAAAAAAAAAAAAATAGGAAGAAATAGAATAGCATAATGGTAAATACTTTGAGATACTATTTACTTAAAAATGTGCTAGTAAAAGAAAGCATATAAAGATGGAATATAGACTAATGAATAAGTACAGAAGTAAAAGTAAGAGGATAAGATGATGGAGATGGATAAGTTAACCCATCTATGGTTCAGGACTTCTTTGATGCACAATAATATGATCCAAAATTGAATTGTGATAACTTCTCCATTGCCATGGGAAATATTTAAAGACATAAACTTCTATATCTTAAATGAATGAATTGTATGTTTACTTTATTCCAGTAAATTATTTAAATGTGTCTTCTTTTATACTATAAAGATATACAGAGTAATGAAATTAATTCTTACAAGATAAAAGAACCTAAAGAGTACAGGAAGAAAAAGAAAATTTGCAAATGGGATCATAACAAGGCAAAAAGCTTTTCCAGTCAAAGAATGATTAACAAAGTATAAACTACAAAATGGGAGATAGTTTTTGAAGTATTCATTCAACAAGTAATATAATATCTAGAATATTTAGAGAGTTCAACCAACTTAACAACAGCAAAATCACAAAGGTATTAATGCAATTAAAAGTCTACAAATGACCTGAAACAAGTTCTCATACAAATTCCTGGTAAGAATAAAAATTTTTTTAACAACATTAAATCATTAGATGAATACCAATCGAAACAGAGTGATTATTGTCTCACATCTTTTAGAATGACTATTATACAAAAGATCAGAGATCAAATATTGTTAGATATATAGAAAAGAAAATATTCATTCACTATTGATACAGATTGTAGTAAGTGTAGCCATAATTAAAACAATATGGAAACTATTTTTTATAGAACTATACTATGTATATGAAGATAATTAATCAAATAAATCAATAAGAATTTTATGGTTAATTATACCATGTATTAAATTGCACTAATTGACATTTATAAGATATTTACTCCACCATTTGCTTCTCAACTACTTCTCAAAATAAAGAAACTTCTCCAAGATAGACTGCATTTTAGAAGACAACACAAGTATAAAAGCAGAAACAAAAACAAAAACCACCATATTTTGTTGTTTTTCTTTCAGTACAGTGGCAGCCCCTGAATCCATAACTGTTTCAATCAGTAATTGTGGCCCTGCCATTACTGTCCCACTTCTCTCGTAGCCACAGTGTGGGAAATTTATATCCTGTTTGTTCTGCCTTCTGCTGCTGCCACCAAATGCAGTTTTCAAGTTAATCTCTTTACTTCTATGTATCAACAGGACTAAGGGGTCAGAGGCTGAGGTGAAAACCTGCTAGCTCAGAGCAGTTTGAGGAGCAACTAGCTGACCTTCCCTATTCACAAGCCTCAGGAAAGAGGGTGTCATTCTGCAATATCAAACCTAAAAGAGACCACTATGCTCAAAGTCCTTTCTACTACTTCCTGTGCATCTCTCTATCCATCTTCCAGACTCCCTCTGACTTGCTATGATTAATATCTGTCAACAAGTTGCTGGCTCCACCTCCTGAACCAAGGTTGAATTTATTTACTTAATACAAATGCAACCGCAGGGTTAACAGTGTGATCGAAAATCCTGTAACAATATTTCTCTTATCTGATGAGAAATATCTTCACTTTTATGTGTTTTGAAATTTTATTTTTAGAGGGTTGCAGCATTAGGAAGATTGACAACCATTTTAGTGAATGTGGTTCCGCTTTCTACCCCCTTTCCTCCTGTATTCCACTGCATTTTAATTTTCCTTGTGGAAATTGTAATATCTTTAGAGCTGTATACTTTTAGAGGCTTCCCCTTTTCTTTGAGCTGCTCTCCAACATAGTATAGATTTTCTTGTTTTACAAATGTATATTTGACTAGAGAATAGAGAATGCTACTATTATGTCACTTAACAATCCCTCTTTTGAACAATTCTACACTTTATAGTACTACAGAGAGAAACACAGGAATTCCTATGCTCATAAAAATATCTTTTGGCAAGCATGCTCATCACAATAATAAGGGACTATAATGATAAAATAATATAGAAGATAGATTTGTAATTTATATATCCCTAATCCCTAATATGAGGTCAACTTACACAACATCATTGAGCTCAAGCCTGGTATCTGGAGATGGATTAATCAGGATGTAGGATAGGGTGCTTTGATGATCATTCATTTCATCTGCAAGAGAAATAAATATAATGTCTGTTAGGATTCACACAAAGTCACAGAAATCATTACACTTGTGTTTAAATCATGGAGTTGTCAATGAGAACTTACTGCAGTTGCTTTTGGTTCTGTTTTGTTTTTAATGGATGGAAGTTTGGTTTTCACTTTTCTGTCATCTGAAATGTTGGCGAAAGTACCTATCTTTTTGTTCCAGTAGACGATAAAAATAAAGTATCTAATTCTGTTCAGTGTAACCATAGTTACATTCTCTCCTGAAAGTCATTACAATTAAAAAATTTTTCTACTAAACAAATAGTTATGAGATATTTACTTGATTCATTTCCCTTTATAATAATTAAAAATAATTAGAAGTAAACATCATTATTACACAGAACATTGATATAAAAATCTCCTGAATAATCTAGTCATATGTATTTAAAAGGTATTAAAACTGTGATACACACACACACACACACATACATAGATATATATGCATGCCTTCATGAGTTGTTTTTTAAGAATACAAAGAATCCATTGGAAAAGAATTTGACCTTACATTTTAAGGAGATTAGAATGGCAAATATTTTCTTTTCTTGTTGGCCATATTGGGAAGTGCTGGTACTGTAAGAGCACTGAAGTCAGTGTTCTCAGAGCACTGGGCTTTGTCCTGAGTCAGTTCTTAAAAGAACAAGTTATTTTAAAAGAGTAAGTCTTCAACCCTTGCACCACACAAGCGGGCTTTATATCTTACTTCGTAAGGTTCTATTTTATCTGCTCACCCATTCTGATCTGATATAGACAAGAGGACACCACAAAAAACTGAACCTGTATTAGAGTATCTACCCCCAATGACTTAAATAAACATCCATTTTTAAAAAGTACACAACTTCAAGTGCCAGATATAGCAAAAAAAAGCTCACCAACACAAAAAAGGATAAATGTAATCATTTTTAAAATGTGAAAAACTTTGTAAATCTTGATGTTTAACATTCTAAGTTCATTAAAAGATACAACGATAAAGCCACGTGGATACATTCTTCAGTTATTACCTTTCTTTCCAAGGATAAAGTATGTCGATATACTTAAAATCAGAACAAACAGTCTAAAGTATTAGTATTCATTTAGTTACTATACTTGTAAATAAATATAGTTCTTGAAAGCAAAGCTGTATTATTAAGTTTGAAGAAGAGTCTAAAATTATTTCTTACCAAAGAAAGATCCTCGATATTTATATATTTCATTAAAGTTCATGTTAGGCCAGCATAGCTGAACCTAATAAACAATTTGCTGTGCTGAAATGTTATTCTCACAAAATAATATTATTCATTATATTCATTTCAGTAGAAATAATGCTCTTTTAATGTCATAATATATTCTGCTTTAGTTCAATTGATATGTAAATCTTCTTTAAAGCCTATAAATCAAAGTTAGAATCCTACAAGACAGACAAATTACAGAATAGATGAGCCTACCAAAAGTTTATATTTCAGTTCCAAACTGATTAAATTGATATTCAAATAAAGTAATATATTTGGTTGTTAATTGTTGGAATAGATCCAGAAATACAACTGTATCCTCCCCCTTTAGAATCAGGGTTGCCAAGAAAAACAAAGAATGCCCAAGGATATATAAACCATAGATAACAACTACAAACAGTTTATAACAAATATAGCCTAAAGATGTCATTTGAAACACTAAAATAATTTCTGAAACACTGGAAAATTATCTGAAGTCAAATGCAGTTGGGAATCCAGCATATTTATTTGCTAAACCCGGGATTCATATGTAAGGATAGATGGCTAAGTCAGCATACTGGAGTTTGAAATCAAAATATAAAATGATATTTACTCCAAAAATAGTTACCAATCAAACATAATTCACATTATACTGACATGAGTTTATCAAGATCATATATCTCTATGAAAAGGAAGTTTCATTCATGCATTCTTCTTGAAAAAGTATTCTTTTAATGTGAATTGTAACAAGTTCTTTTCAAAGGAACTCCAATTGATGGTATTCTGTGGACCCTAAGTCATAACACTCTGAAAGGCAGTAGCTATACTAGAAAAAAATCTCCATTTCATTTGGATGTGAGCAACTCAGTATCTAAAATAAACAAGAGTGGTCGTGAACTGCAGTACAAAGAAGACAACTCTACCAAAACTCCTCTTGCTCAGGGTAGATACCCAGCCACATTCTGTCATTATCAGAGAGCTCTTAAGTTGCTTTTGAATAAAAGTCAAGTGGCAGTGGTGATCTCATTTGTTTGTCATAAATGAGTCAAAATAATTATGAGTTTTCCTAAGAGTAGATGCAATTATTTTGTCAATATTTTGATTTGATCAATTAGCCTATTTTAACAAATCAAACTGTACACATTAATTTTGCAACTGGCTCTAAGACTGATATCAAATATGTAGATAATACACTCAGTGATTTCACAAGTTTTAAATCAAGGCATCCATGTGGCCACAAACAGAACCAGCAATTCCAGTTTTTTTTTCTACTCCTCAATGACTAGTCTTCGTGGAGTGGAATTCCATCATTTTGATTTATGTTAAAAGTAGTTGTTGAGTTCAAAGCCATCCTTTCAAGTCTGCCTTGCAATAGAGCTGAGCTTGACCCACAGCTTGTCTGCTCTGCTTTGTGTAGAGGCCTGCTGTTACCTTCTTCTCTTTGTGATTTTGCACTTGAGAATTAATAAGCAAGTTTTAAAGTCTATTTTAACTCACTTCAAAGAGACATTCGTCAATGTTTTATTGGCCATGCATTATTGTTTTGGTATCAAAGAGTCATTTTCTGTGGTTATATTTTATTTCTCAAATTTATAAGGATGAATATACTAGGTTTGATGGTTTATTAAGAGCTTGACATAATTATCATTAACCATGGCAGACATGAATACATATAGTTGTGCCAAAAACAGAATATAATACTTAACTAAAAAATTGATTTGCATTATATTTGGTTGTATGAAATCAGACAATCAAGATTCTATTTCCTAGCATCAGAAATGTATTAAGAATCTTCTATTAATATAGTGTGTCCAGAAAGCTAAACCCTGGCCTTAGAAAACTAAAAAATGCCATATGCTTAGAATTAGTGCTCTTGAAATTGTTTCACACACAGTGGAAGAAGACAGGCGATTCAACAAATGGTGCTGACAAAACTAGATATGCACCCTCGGAACAATAAATTTATATTGATGTCTTTCATCCTATATAAAACTCAATTGAAAACAAACCACATACTTTAAATTAAAACATGAAATGTTGATACTTTTGGAGGAAAGCATAGGGGATACACTTCAGGATTGAAGTATGGAAAATAGCTTCCAAATGGGGCTTCAGTGGGACAGGAAATCAGTGAACAGACTGCATTACACCCTTGGCACAGCCAAAGGAATGAAGAGCAGGGCTACTCAGCTCACAGCTGAGAGAAAATCTTTGCTGTGTACATCAGACAAGAGGTTATGAGCAAAAACTTATAAAGAACTGCAAAGTAAAGCGCCAGTTCCCCAACAATTTGAGTAAGGAGTTGAAAAGACAATCTTCAAAAAATGCAAATGATAAAAATTATTTTTAATTTTTTTTAGTTTTTGAAACTATAATATAATCATACCATTTTCCCCTTCCCATACTCCCTCCAAATCCTCCAAAATACCACACCCCATTTCTCTCTTTCAAATCCATTGACTCATTTTCTTTGTCATTCTGTATTGGGTATGTGTGTACTCTTAAATACAACCTGTTCTGTCTATTTTATGCAACTTGTTTGTATATAATTTCAGACCTGATCATTTGGTATTGAATAACCAATTAGAGTACTCTTCCGTAGGGAATGCTATTTCTCCTGCTCAACTCATTCCTTCGTTGCTTGTAATTATTTGTAAATGGTTGACTCCCCTTGAGCTTTCCTCTTTGGTATTAATGTATCTACTAGTGTCATTCAAGCAAACATGTTTCTGAGACTTTATACATGACATTTCCATTACACACAATTTCACAGGAACTTTCAGGAGTAGTGTTATAGATATATGAGATGCAAACTATTACAGAAAACTAAAATTGACCAACTTTTTAAAAGTGATTAATATTCATAGCAATCAAGAAACTGGGAATTAAGGTAGGTGTGAGTTAATAAAATTTAAGAATATATAAAGAAGTCTGATGGACTGACATTATTTCATAAGTCAATTACAAATTTCCTTTTCTTCTTTTTTTTTTTGAGACAAGGTTTCTGTGTATGGCTTTGGCTGTCATTGAACTCACAGAGATCCACCTGCCTCTGCCTGCATTTATGTCTGTGTGAGGTGGTTGGATTACCTGGAACTGGAGTTACAGACAGGTGTCAACTTCTATGTGGGTGCTACAAATTGAACCTGGGTCCTCTGGAAGAACAGTCAGTGCTTTTAGCCTCTGAGCCTTCTCTTCATCCCTCCAATTTTATTTCTTAACACCAAATTAGTAAACAAAGCTTTTTCCAGAAGACATGAGTAATTAGATGAAAATCTCAGAGACACACATGTATTAATTTCCTATGTGCTATTGGTCAAAGAGGCCCCAGAGTCATTCAAGACAATACAGGCACTGGCATTGCTCTTGGATGTCCATCATAATTAGATGATTAGTCTCTATTGCTGAGGACACCACACACCTTGGTTTCAGGACACAGAGAAATGGACTGTGAGTTAAGCAGATCACTCTTCTATTTCACTCACTTCACAGTGCTAGAAGAGGCTAGGCAGAATGCTAGGGGAAAATACCTCGCTGGTCTTATGCAGGATTGGATTGAAACCTGCAAGTTACAAAACTGACCTAGTAAATGAAATGTTCCTACTGGTCCAATAACAGAAAGACTGTTTATAAGGGTAATTAATTGCTCACTTGATTGGATTTGTAACTTCAGTTGGAGGGAATACATGCCTAGTACTGTAAACAAACTCAAAACCCATGGCTAGGGAAGTAATAGGCCTATTTATAGGGCTATTCGGAATCTATTAATATGTTTTTATAAATGGTCATGCTGTTAACCTGCTTTCTAATTATGTTTTTATTCATGGATTTATACTGCTTCAAACTTAATCAGAAACATCATAGTGGGAAATGGGTAACTTAGAGATTCATTATTGTTCGGTGTGATAAGAATAAGCAAATATGAGTGCTCAGTCATAAATGGGACTTCTAGATCAAACCTCACCCACCAGACTCCAGAAATATTTCTGTAGAGGTGGGCAAAAGGAAAGTAAGAGCCCCAGGATGGGGAGGAGTGCTATGGAAGTAACTGCTTTTGCATACATGAATTCACAATACCTGTGGTTATCTGCATCAGAGCTACACAAGATCAAGCCTGTTAAACATTACAGCACGAAATGGAGATAACTTCCAAAACCTTACCCTAGCTGAGGAGCAAGGCAGCTAATGGTTGCCAGGGAAAGAAACCACTTCTTTAGCAGTGCGGCCACTGGTAGGTTTTCCATTTTCAACTGGATGACCACACATCCAAGGGCAGCACTAACTGGATTTAGTGAGTTAAACAAACAACAAACAAATAAGCTATAAAATAACATTATGCTGGGAGGGAGATATGAGATAGGGATTCTAGGAGAAGTGAGAGTGTAGGGTGGTTCTTTGCACTGTTTAAACTTTCCATTTCATTTATCTCTGGCATTCTTTTAATTGTTTTCATATTCTTCTTTGGGGTTTGGTGTATTTTTATTTTTCTAAACTCCAAAGGAGCACCCACCATGAACTAATTAATTTGTGTTCTCTCTACTTCCTTGATGGAAGCACTTAAAGCTATAAACTTCCCCATACAGCTATATTAATTGTGTCATAGAAGTTCATTTTATTGTGTTTTTATTTTCATTTCATTCTACAATTTTTTAAATCTTTGTCTTAATTTTGTCCATACAGTCGGCTCATACATTAGCATATTTCTATCAGTCAAGAATGTGATATGCAATTCTGCTTATGGGTTAACAGGAAATTAGAATGTTCTTGAGACAGCTGAGATTAAGATGAAGAATTATTTACTTGATATTCTCATTAGAAGAAAGTAACAGCAATACATAAAAGCTAAAAATAGAAAATTAATTTACTAGAAATTGAATCATCTTAGATGTCATCAGATTGGCAAGTAGCCATTAGTGAATTTCTGGAAGATCATTCTGAGCTTTAATTTTACTTTTTAGTGTTACATATTACATGCATTTCTATTAAAATTCCTGGGCACAAATTAGTCTTCACCACAATTAAAATAAATATAATTACAAATGTCAGTTATATAAGTAACTGACTGGAGCAAATTTAAATCAAGTCTTTGAGTAGGACAGTCCACCTCGGAAAGGAAAATAATGAAATTTAAACAAAAATCACTTTGAAGGAATTATGAGAAAATGCACACAATTTCATATGAAAATACTCAGTAAATATATTTTACTTTTCATGCTCAAAAAAGAAAAACAACTTCTTTTAAATTCTAATTCAGTAAATAAAATGTCTTAAGAACATTATCTCAATATAAAACTTTATAATAAAGAGTAAATATGGATTATATGTGTGTGAGAAAGAGTTTGTGTGTGCATATGTATGCACTAATGTATACATGTAAGTATAGATAAACAATGAAAACTTCTCATTTATCACTGACCAGTTGACTATTTTTATAGTTTTATATTTTTTGAGAATTTTATGCTTGATGTTTGAATCTACATTATTTCTGTCCCTTCATTTCCTAAATTCCTCAATTCCCTCTCCGATATGCATCATCTTTTAAAAAATTATTATTGTTTTATATATATACATATCTATGCATAAATATTATACATATATACATAAACATACACATCATACAGAGTGTCCATTTTGTTTGGATCATATGTGCATGTATCAAGGGACATACTTCCTATTGAACAACCTATGTGGGAATTTATCCTAAAGGCAAATAATTCTGCCTCCCTCTGCAGTCCCTGGCCTCCAGTAGTTCTCCATGTAAGGGTGGGACTGTGTGAGGTTTCCTCTGCCTCCACAGCATGTATACTAGCTTTGTTATTATGTTGCTAACCACATTTCTAAAATAAAACTTGGATGATAATAATGATATTTCTGAAGTGATCAGTGTTTTACTTCATTAAGTTTTTTGTATATGGAATCATTTATTAATATATCAACAAGGAATTATTTAAAAAGCTTGTACAATGAAAGTTCATTAAAACACTATTTCTATTACAAAAAACAAATCTTTTAAGACCTCATCCCTAAGGAAAGAACAACTGAGGAAAATAGGGATCTGAAGAGCTGGTCTTCACCGGAGAAGAGCATATCAACTGGCTGTACAGAGCCAAATCATCAGCCCAGAAAACATACATACAAGTGACTTAGTAGGAACTGAACTGGTTATATTTAGGAACACACATATAGATGCATGAAAATATATAAATGCAATAACAGTTAATGGAAGAAGAGGCTATAAATTTAAAGGAAAGCAAGATGGGTATATGGGCTAATTTGAACAAGGACAGGGAAAGGAAATAAGTCATAATTATATTAGAATATCAAAGTAGAAAATAAATAAAGCTTTTGAAGTCTTTAGGTAAGAAACTAAACACAATTTTTAAGTTCATTGTTGTTCTCGAATGGCTGTTATAGTTAGTTACTTACAATACTTCAAATTCATTTTATCGAAAGCCCCAGAACTTAGATGGGTGTGATGTTTGTGCCTTGTGTGTGTTTGTTTGAGAGAAAAGGAGAAAAATTGAACCAAAATAAGCATTTATAAATTTCAACCATGTGTAAGAAAATCCAAAAGTTTTCATAGCTCCAAGGTGGAAACTAAATCTATCTTAAAATTTCTGTTTAAATTAAAAATGGGGTGTTAAGAGAGTCTTACATAGATCTAATCTACATGGGAAGTAGAAAGTATAAAAAGACAAGATCTCTTGAGTAAATTAGGAGCATAGGGACCTTGGGGGAGGGTTAAAGGAGGGAGGGGAGTGGCAGGAAGGGGAGCAGAGAAAAATGTAGAGCTCAATAAATATCATGGAAAATAAATAAATAAAAGAACTAGTTCCAGGACAGGCTCTAAAACTACAGCGAAACCTTGCTTAAAAATACAAAAAAAATTATTATTTAGAGATTTTTATCTATTTTATCTTTTTTTGTTTGTTTGCTTGTTTTTTTCAAGACTGGGTTTCTTTGGAACTTTGGAGCATATCCTGGAACCAGCTCTTGTAGACCAGGCTGGTCTCGAGCTCACAGAGATCTGCCTCCAGAGTGCAGGAATTAAAGGCGTGCGCCACCAAAAAAAAAAAAAAAAAAAAAAAAAGGTATTCTTGTAATAGGTTCAAACATTGCCAAGTGATCTAATAAATGCTAAACATTTTAGCAGTAATCTTGTTAGTTCCACAAAAGAAGAGATTTTCATCAAAGTGCCATGTACATGCATTTCCAAACAAAATTCTAGTCCTTTCCTATATCAGAGCCGACTGTGTGACCAGTAATAGTAAAAACTGAGTCTACCATGTATAGTTTTAAGAAGCATACCATAGCCCACCGTAGAAAGGCCCAGGTGTTTCATCCTATTTTTCACAAGTTCAGCAAGCTCCTGTCTTTCGGACCTCCTGTAGAGGTTCAATCGCTGCTGGGTTATTTTTTCTGCAGTTTTCCCAGAATGCTTTGGTCCTTTTCTGCTCAGCCTCCTAGCCCACTGCATGCTCTTCCTCCGCAGCAACGGATGGTCTGATTGGTCGCTGGAAGTTGAGTTGCGGTGCATGCTGCGGTGGTGCCCTGGCTCTTTGGCATCTTTGGTGTCTTCCCACTCTTCCACACTGATAGATATTTGAGACTTTAAGAGAAATGCATATTGATAATTAGATCTGGAGGAAGAGTCTTTGCTAGAATTGAAATAAGTCGCTTTTATGATCTTGGTGTAATTGTATATCTACACATGAGATTTTCCACAGGATAAGAAAATCAAGACATTCCATTCTAATCATATTTTACTAATTAACTTGTAGAAACGTTTCTGGAGCTTATTGTGAATAAATTAAAACATCTGGATCTTCTTAGTCTTTTAGGAAAAGACAATGTCACGTGTGGTCATGTGTAACCTATTTTTCTCCTATAACCGATTACTAGCACACAGATACGTGAAACAAACAAACAACTGTATATTTTATAACTTCATTTAAGTACAGTCCAGGCAATAGGCAGGCTACATTTGCTACAAGTGTTTTAATTGAAAAAAAATAACCGATATAAAATCTGTTAGGGAAAAATCTCATTTATTTTAAATTAATGATCCTTCTGTATATGACCATGGATGACTTTTGTAAGATGAGATTTTCTCTTAATTCTCGTATGCACTAAGAAAAACCAAACAGCAGTTTTAATTCATGCATGTATTATCCACCACATAAAACACTTTTGTGATGAAATTTTGTTTCAAGATATCTACATTAAGTCCACTTTTTCTCGAATGACTTGAAGGATAACAACTTATAAGAAAATCATACTCTCCTCCATAGAAAAATGAACCTTGAGGAACCTCAGCACATCTGTTCTAACCTGTTCATTTTCTGTGGATTCTGCTGTATACAGTAAAAGACTCTCTTTGTTTCAGTGTTTTCACTTTTCGTACAAGGAAGTCACATGAAATGTAACCCTAGCCAATGAGACTTTTACTTTTTGGAAACATGCACATGCCAGGAAAGAACTTCTGGACCCATGAGTCTGCCATGGAGCTCCACTCCAGGTCTGAAAACTTGCTGGAACTGCAGCTTTCACAGTTACATACAACTGTCTTTCAAAGTAATAGAAATTAAGTTGCCAATTTAAGTCAGGAAGTAGACCTAATACATCCTCTAAATATGAATCTAAGTTATGAGGCTCAATTGCATGCCTTACCCACAACTGTAGCATCAAGATAGAAAACAATCATACACCTAAGCTCAGCCAAAATATCAACAATTCATCAGGTTCCTATTACAAAGCAATGCTGTATTTGTGTAACATAAAATAGTTCCATTTAAACTTCATATGTTTTTGTGAAAAGTTCATTAAAGAAATGTAGAAACCAGATTTTATCTCTTAGAACTTAGGCTAGAAGCATTAAAGATTTTTTTAGCATTAATAATTTTAAATCATAAATGCTTTTATAAATCTTAGCTTATTTGTTCTCACTGAGCTAATATTACAACTTAAGTCCCCTTAAGTGAAAGTAGTTTACAAATTTTGGGGCAATATCTATCATTAGCAAGGACTATCTATAGTTATTCAGTAGTGTTTGTAATATGTCCCACAAGAACAAATGCTTGAAATTCTTCTGTGTAAAACTTTCCAGACAAACTCATCCAGGTATGTGAGTTCATACAAGATCACTTACTGTTTTCACCTTGGAATCATGCACTCATAAATATTAAGGGACAGGGGAAGGATTTGACGTTATTACAAGCAGAATTAAAACACTATTTGTCTTTGTGAATGTTTCTTCTTAGTTCAGTGGCTCAGATACTGTGAAATACATATATCTAAAATATGAAAAATAGCATTGCTGATATGCCCCTGTTATTAAATTGCATGTCTATTGTGTGAAAAGATATCTATTTGTGAATTAATTTCATACTGTCTCTTCACTTGATGTTTCTGACTCTATTCTGCGCTGGACTAAGCATCCCCAAGCAGGAGACACAGTGCAGCACAGGAAATGAAACACTGTCTTCACTTGAGGGACTTTTCCTGAACTTCTGGTTTGAGGAATAGAATAATAGAGGGTTAAAGGCAGGCGTTCTAAGATCACACTAGACTTGGTTTAAATTCCCACAGGCTATTTAACAGGTTCCTTTCTTGGTTATAAAATCTAAACTCTCTGATTATTTAAATTTTCCTTTCTGAAAAAAGTAATTGTATTATTGCATTGGTTTTGTCTATCAGTCTTCTTATTAAATCAAAGAGACAATGAGGTTTAATTCAGCAAGAGTTCATTATATACATAGTAATGTAGCTTTTGACCTTGCTGGAGAGAACAGTACAAATGGAAAATGGGTATTAAACAGTGAGTAACAACCTTGCTATTTGGTTAAATGTAGTGAATTTGAAGACCAGAAAAATACTTATAGTAAAGATATATGCATATTTTCTATAATGTTTATCTCAATTATTCTGTAAGAGAACTCTGTATTTTTATCACCAGACTCTCCAATGCTTGATAATAGGAAACAGAGGGCAACACACAAAATTTTGACATGGGTGTTGGGGCTGCCAACTCAAGATGTCATGCTAGTACATCAGGTGCTCTTATTTTTTTTGAAGTATATCTCTACTCCATCACAAATATACTTTCTGTGAAACAGTTTATAAAAATTTATGTGTGTTAAAATAAGTTTTTACATATTTAAATTCTTATTTTTAAATGGCACTTTATTTTCTAAGATTCATAAAACATGTCATGATTTAGAAAAGCACTAAATGTATGTCTTTACAAAAATAATAAAATGTGTATTTAAAATAATAAATAATTTATATTTAAAATAGCATGCTCGCCAAAGAAAAAAAATCCTCCAAAATGAAATTGTAATTCTAAACATCTATGCATAAAACAGAAGTGTACCCAAACTGATAAAAGAAACATTACTACAGCTAAAATCACATATTGATTTTTACACAGATAGTGGGTAACCAGTAAACCAAGTTTTCCAGGACACAGGTCAATGAGACAAAATATAAACAAAAATTCTGTGGCCAAATGACATTATAAACCTAAAGTATCTAATAGATATTTCAAGAAATTTTCACCCAAACACAAAAATAATATATCTTTTCAGAAGTTCATGAAAGTTTCTCTGAAATCAACCAAATATGTGGAAACAAAGCAAGTCTCAATAGATAAAAAATTAAAAGGAAAAAGCAAGCAAACAAACAAATCAAAAACAGGAACACCCACTGCACTCTACCTGACCATCATGAACTAAAGCCTGACACCAACATCAATGGAAACCTTACAAACTCATGGAAACTGAAAAATTCACTAGAAAATGAAACTGACTCAAGGAAAATTAGAAATTAAAGTACTTCTAGAATTGAACGAAAATGAAAATAAACATACCCAAACTTATGAAACACAATGAAAGAGGTTCAAAGAGGCAAATTAATATAGCATTAAGTCCTTACATCAAAACTGTATAAATTTCATAATAATAACAGCAGCCCTAAAATCTCTGGAAGAAAAGAGGAAATCATATCCAAAAACGTAAAGTATCAAAAAAAAAAAAAAACCTCAGGGATGGAATCAAAAAAATAGAAACAACAACAGAGAAGCATTACAAAGAATAGATGAAACAAAAAAATTGGTTCTTTCAGAAAATCAATAAATTGACAAATGGACAAATTAATTAGAAGGTAGAGAGAAAATACCGAAATTAACAAAATTAGAGACAGAAGTAGGATATTACCAAAACTGAGGAAATCAAGAGACTTATATGGACATACTTTACAAACCTATACTCCAATAAACTGGAAAATATTTTAAAAATTGAAATTTTCTTGAAATATACAACTACCAACCAAGACCAGAAAAGCAATTTAAATAAATTTATATGACCCATTGACATAGATGTTGTAACTAACTATCTTCAAACCAAAAACATTCCAGGGCTAATGGCCTTGGCACAGAATTCTACCAGAGTTTAAAATAAAAAATTAAGGACAATAATCTTCAATTTACTCCATAAAATAGGAACAGAAGGAAAATTGCCCAAATCTTTATTTGAGCTGCACTTATCCTGATAACAAATCCACATAAAGACCCAGCAAATAAAGGATTACAGTGAAGTTTCCTTATGAACATATATGTAAAATACTCTATGAAAAACTTGTGAACCAAATATAAGAATACATGACAAGAATAATCCATCTTGTCAAGTAGGTTCTCTCCCAGCATTGCACGAATGGCTCGCCATACATAAATTGATAAATTAAATTTATAATATCCACAAACTGAAATACAAAAAGCACATGATCATCTAATTAAACACACACACACATGCACACACAGAAACACCTTTAACAAAATACAAAACCCCTTAATTATACATGTTTTGGAGAGAAAAGGGATACAAGAGACATATATCAACATAATAAAGGCAATTTACAGCAAGTCCATAGCCAACATCAACTTAAATGGAGAGAAATTCAAAGCATTTCTACTCCAATCCACTCTCTCCCTACACTTAGTAGAGTATTTGAAGTCCAGAGTAAATGGATGAGATCAGTCAAGGGGATACAAATAGAAAGGGGAGAATTGTATTTTTATTTCCAGGATGATATAACTGTATCATTATACCCTAAAAATTCCATCAGTAAACTCTTACAGCTGATAAGCACTTTCAACAAAGTAACAGGAAAACAAAATTAGTACACAAAAATCAGTAGCCTTTCTATACAAATGACAAATTGATTGAGAAAAAAAAATCAGGGGAATAAGAGCTTTGACGAAACCTCAAAAATTTTTGGGGGTGATTCTAACCAAGCAAGTGAAAGACTAATATAATAAAAATTTTAAGACATTGAAGAATATACCAGAAGATGGAAAGGTCTCCTATGATGATGTATAGGTAAGATTAATATAGTAAAATTTGCAATCGTCCTAAAAGCAATTACCAGAATAAAGGAAATTCTCATTAACATTCCATCACAATTATTTACAGATCTTGAAAAGCCCATAGTCAGCCTACTAAATACCCCAAATAGTTTAAACTCTCTTGAATAGTGAAAGAACTTCAGGAGGTGTCACCATTCCTGGCCGCAAAATATACTACACAGCTATAGTAGGAAAAGTTTATATACATTCATTAGTATGTGAATGTTAGGTGTTAAGTATTCAATAAGCAGGCTCCAATCCACACAGCCATAGCAGTTAGATGTAGAGTAAGTTACTGTGTGTGTGTGTGTGTGTGTGTGTGTGTGTGTATGTGTGTGTGTGTGTGTGTGTGTGTGTGTGTGTGTTAGATCTCCCTAGGAAAGGCAAATAGAATAAATAGTTACACATGGATGGGAGTGGGTGGTAAAGTCTTAAGTTACTGGATCAAATGGGAAGGAGAATGGAAGACAGATATGAAAGAGAGAATATGGGGAGGGACACATAAAACTAAGGGATAGTTGGGGGGCCACATGGAAACCTAATACAGTAGATGCTTCCTAAAATATACGTACATCGAAGTGATCTAACTGGACTCAGCAAACAACTAGGGAGACAGAGCCACATTGGTCATATCTTATCACAAACGAGTCACGTAGATTCTGGAATGGGTTACATCTAATTGTATTGTTGGTCAAGGGGTACACATGGCAAACCCCAAACAACCCAGCTGGGGCACTGAGCATGGCTCTCAGAGGTGATGACTGTATCTGTGCCATGTTGGACAGGGCAGAGTCAGCAGGCAGAGCTGCAGCCTTAGTCGTTGTTATGTCTTCATAGGAAAAAAAGAAAAACTCTCCTGGTCAGAAAATGATTCCAGATATACCATAATAACACAGATTAAGACAAAAGGACCTCTGAATGGGTCACTATGTTGGATAAATGAATATGGCCTTAGGAGAGAGAAAAGAAACAGCACAGATTAGGTGTTGTGCTTTTTTTACAAAAGAATGTGCCGGCAGCTTGCTGCAGGTCCCCGAGACCACGTGGTCTCCAGGTCTCAGCTTGCAGCAGCTTGCTGCAAGGGACCACGTGGGCAGCTGGGCAGCCGGGGCCAAGCGCAGCGCCTCATGATGGCAGGCGGCGGTGGAGCACAGAGCAAGAGCAGGGCGGGCATGGCAAGAGACTAACAGACACACCATATAAAGTTAAACATTTATTAGGAAAGAGAGAGAGAGAGAGTGAGAGAGAGAGACAGAGACAGAGACAGAGACAGAGAAGGGGGAGAGGGAAGAGAAGCGGCTGCTGCTCCCGTGAGAGTGGAAGAGGAAGAGGGGGCAGAATTGGAGTCAGAGGCTGGAAGCTGGAAGGGAGTGGTCATGGCCTATCTCTTAAGGGCATAGGCCAATTCTCCCCCCATTCCTCTTCCACTCTCACGGGAGCAGCAGCCGCTTCTCTTCCCTCTCCCCCCTTCTCTCTCTGTCTCTCTGTCTCTCTCTCTGTCTCTGTCTCTCTCTCTGTGTCTCTCTCTCTCTCTGTCTCTCTTTCTCTCTCTCTCTCTATCTCTCTGCTGCAAGCTGAGACCTGGAGACCATGTGGTCTCGGGGACCTGCAGCAAGCTGCCAGCACATCCTTTTTTAAAAAAAGCACAACATTAGGGAATATAGATTAAAGGAGTAAATAAAATAAAATAAACATTAAAAAGTAATAGAGAAAAATAAGCCACATAAAGATTAAATATACACAGAGAGTGTTTTCTGTGGATTTTTTGACTGTTAATGAGTTAACTGCTAAAAAAAGAAAAACATTTGATTTTGGGGCTGTTAAGCTAAACCAACATATATATTTTAAAGGTATCTTGATTTTGAAATTTGAATCTAAAGATATGTTATTTTGGAAAAGAGGTTCTGCTTTTGTTTCCACAGAAGACAAGAACCTGTAGATTCCTTCAAGGCTAATGTTGTTTGATGTAACAAGATCCCATGAAAAGTCTTTGTGAACCCTAAAAATACTCGCCCAACAAACAGCAAAAAGCAGTTTGAAGAAAACTACACCAGAATTCCCAAAATGATTGTTTATAAATATTTGTTTTCAAATTAAAAGAGGCTGGATATAAATACTTAATGGTCACAGTCAGTCTCTTTCTTTAAAAGTGGTGAATATGATCGAGGAAATGACTATTTTACATTGGCATGGACTTTGTTTTATTGATACAAATTTAAGCTCAATTTTGTAGTATACATACTTCTTTTGTTTAAGGTATTATTTTTGTACATCTCATTTAAAAATGTAATGTATAATTTAATATTACAGATTAATAGATAAACATAATAGTCAAATTGTAGTTTGCCTTCAGTGTAACAAGGCTAGCCATTTGGGCAAAAACTGTTCTTGCCTGGACTGCTTGATGGTATGTTGTATGAACTGGACAAGCAGGACCCACAGAAAAAGTAATGACGAATTTTCAAAGGACAGGATGATCCCTTAGGGTTCCTGATTCATAGAAGAAACTGCCAGACATTTTTCAGGACACAGAAGAAAGCATCTGACAAACTTTGCGATTATAAGACAGAACAGATCTTCTGTTTCACTGAAAAGTTTGTCAGACATTTTGGGCCTATAGTTGAAGATGAATGACCCAAAATTACAAAAGAACTTTAGGAGACTGTCCAGGAAGTTAGATGTCTGTCATTTCTGTAACATTGGAAGTTGCTTATAATGTACTTCCTGTTTACTTAAGTATTATTATATCTTTCTGGGATCTTTGATGGGGTTAAAGACTAGATAGGTATAATTATAGCTTTTCTTAGTTACAATAAAATAAAAATTAGATACAAAACTTTAGGATCACAAAGAAAGAATAGATGATTGAGTATTTTCCTTAATTTGCCAAATGTAAATAGACTAAATATTATAACTATAATTCTTGATTAATAATTGTTTGTATATGTAAATTTTGCTATGTTAAATTCAAAACCTTCCTTTATAATTAGACAGAAAAGGGGAGATTACTTCTGTATATATTTTGCTTTTATTAGTTGATGAATAAAGTTGTTTCGTCCAATGGCTTAGAAGAGTAAAACCAGGCAGGAAATCCAAACAGAGATACATAGAGAGAATAGGTGGAGTCAAGCAGATGTCAGCCAGTCGCCAAGGAAACAAGACATATAGAAGATGAGGCAATGCCATGGCCACATGGCAACACAAAGACTAATATAAATGAATTAATTTAAGATGTAAGAACTAGTTAGGAATATGCCTGAGCCATTGGACAAACAATCTTATACTTAGTACAGTTTCTGTGTAATTATTCAGGTCTGGGTAGCCAGGAATGAAAGCCATCTCCACTTACACAAATCTAAAAAGAAAAAAAAAAGAAATAAAAAAAAGAAATGTGGGAATTGGAAAGTGTTTGTTGAAGGTACAATCATCTATAACCTCTGGGTGTGTTATATAAGCCATTGTGAATGCAGTTAATATTAACATATTACATACTTGAAATGCACTGAAAGGGATTTGGGAGGAATGTTCTTAGTTCATTATTATACATCTCATCAAGTAAAGCAGCTCCTGAAATCTATCTGTTTAGACTGGCTTGTAGGTCTCCAATCATAGAAACCCTGAAGACAAGATCAGAGTACTCTAGACACTCGTTTAAATTCTGCTTAATCTGTAGACTTTGAAAAGTCAAAATACAACTACTTTCAAGATGCTTAAAAACTAACATTTTGAAAAATCTTCCATTATAAATTTTAATAACGCAAAATAATAAACTGTGAATACAACTTAGAATTTCATTCTTATAATGATAAAATCCAGAAAAAAGTACTTAGTTTATTAATATGTCTTTTTATTCTTAGTGTTTTTCCAAAGCTTCAACTAGTATCTTAAGTTATGTTTTCTTGCTCTGAATTTTTTAATAGATGCAAGCTAATTACACACCATAATCCTGTCAGGACAGACTATGAACTTAAAAAACCACAAAAAAAGTTTTTGACTGCTGGCAGCTATGGTCATTAATTTCTCAGTGTTTGTTATATTATTATGCAACTGATTAATTTAAATTCTGAAAGGGCCCAAAATGAGTTAAGAAATACATTCCAAAGACAAATGCAATACTATTTAACAATCTTTTGTGAAAAATAAAATACACTAATTTGAAAAGAAAGTTTGGATGAACCTTTCGGTATGATATATTTTTTACATGCAATTCTGAATTTAGTTTTCTATTCTACACTGAGGAATGCAACAAACAGACGATACTTACTTGTGATGCTATTTTTCGAGACTGACACAAAGGAGGGAAAAAGAAATACACAAAATGCAGTTTAGACAAGGACTGAACAGTATATACAAGGAACAGCAACAAGGACAAAATGCAACATATAGCCATATTACACTCATAATGCAATAATGTGCTTACTTTTGTAAAGCTTTTGATCTAAGTCAGGTAAACTATGTTTTTTTCTGTGTCTTTATCCTCAGATTGTTTTAATAAAGCAGAAACAATCTTGTTTCTGCCTTATTAAAACTGGATAAGTATAATAGATACTAAAATAAATGGTAGAAAATAAATGACCCACTCTGTGGAGAAGAGAATATTGTTGATAACCATTTACATTAAACACTTAACTATTGGTAATGATGCATACAAAAGCATCCTG
This sequence comes from Ondatra zibethicus, assembly GCA_004026605.1. Lineage (NCBI taxonomy): Eukaryota > Metazoa > Chordata > Mammalia > Rodentia > Cricetidae > Ondatra > Ondatra zibethicus. The sequence continues at coordinate 21,396 of PVIU01019554.1, forward strand.
AACTAACATTCAGGAACATTATAATAACTACAATCTGTGTAGCTACACAAGACAGGGACTGGTATTTATTCTATTAATATAATATATTTTTATTGTTGATAAAGATGTTATTTTACTAAATATACAAATGTTTTACTTGATAATTGCTTGTATATGCATTTCTGAGTAACTTATCCTCAGGAAGTCTCCTGAAGATTTTCTGCTCTCGTAAAGGTAAAGACTACATCAACATTCTAAAGAAATCGACTTTGTAATCACTACGACCAATTCAGAAATAGTTGTATTACACTGAATTTTTATGTTACACTTTTAAAGAATATGTGAAATTGAAAGCCACAGGAAAATAAATGGGCATTTGGAGACAGCACTACTAGATAGTGAATAGGTCATGAAAGGTCTAGTGATCCCAGAATACCTTGTTCTTTCTGTCCTGAGGAAGAGACATTGTTCAAATTGCCAAGAATTCCAAAGCAGACTTTCCCCAGACAACAAACCTACTAGTATGGAGATTCTAGGCTAGACAGTCCTTTAAAATTTCAGAATAAAATTATTATTAAAATGATCTCTTTTCATTATTTATATTTTGTATATGAATATGTGTCTGTGTGAGAGTATATGCACGGGAGTACATGACCCTCTTCTGGAAGAGCAGTATGTACCCTTTATCACAGAGCAATCTTTCCAACCACAACTGTTTCCACTTTTACAAAGTGTTGAAGGTATGGTATGTTACTATGAAAATCATAGAAAACTAAGTAAATGTTAAACTACATATAAAAAGAGTTTTTATTTATAGTATAGTCAAGTAATATTTGTGTCTATTCCAAAATCTGTAGCCATATTTGCCAAAATACTACATGTCTTGAATGTCTCTCCAGTCAACTATTGTGTAGATGGTTCCTTCTTTGAAAGTGTTCTTTCTGGAGTGCACCTCAGAGTCTATGTTCAAAGAAAATCTTAAATATAGCTGTAAAGGTGGCAACTAAGGCATATTAAACAACAATAAAGTGACTAACAACATCTCACAAAAAACATTCAGATGGCCATAGTACACATCTATGTAAATATATAATCATAACTAAACAAAACTCTTATTTTAAATGTACACTGACTTTCTGTAAGATGTATGAATTTTTTATTTGATCATAAATATTTTAGTAATTACTTTGACTGATAAAATGAAGATCATTGATGTGAACCCTATGTGATTTTTTTAAGAGGAAAAGATTCAGCTAGCCAAAATGTGTTTGTAATTTATCATAATTGAAATTTGAAAAGACACACTTCAAGAATATGAACCAAATTTTATGTTAAGAAATAATATATATGATATACGATAGTATAGTTATCATAAACTTATGTGAAAAATAATCTAATTTAAAGAGTTGGATTTTCCTAAGATTATAAAACTCACCTAAAACCAAAAGATGAGATAAATTCAAAATATATTCCATTTTAGCAGGTTCTAGTGCATGATAAAAAATTATTCTCTTTCCTTAAGAGATCAGGTTCTGTTCCTAGACTTTTCTATGACTTTACATTATTTTCAGTGTAGAAACAGAGAAGTATGAATTTTGATCCTTAATGACTTTGCTTGCTTTGCTTCCTTCCAAATGCTAATACATACAGTCAGAAAATATATTAGAAACATAGGTGATTTGGAGACTTTTTTCTATCTCAGAATCTTAGGGTGACATAATTGTTGTGATTCTTTAAAATGTTCTACCAGTGGCTAATCTTGGATCTAGAAAAGGAGGCTGAAATCCAATATCCACAAATGTTGGAAAAACCTCTACCCAGCAGCAATACTTTGTGAAATAGCCGAGATTTCAGCTACTGAAAATTTGCACTGTGATTTTATAGAGGACTCCTTTTCACTTCCTCTTGCAATTGGGTGAAATCAGTTACCATGCTTATGGAGAACAATATTCATCAGAATAAATATCACAGCAAAAGGTCTTTCATAAGTTCCAAACCTCAGATGTAGTTAGTTTCTGAGATTCCGTCCTGTAGATCCCAATCGGAACATCTCCAGTAGAAGAACACAACTTCTGATAGAGTCTCGCATATGTTCTGATCCACAAGTCATCTTCAGTGATTTTCATCTATAATGCATATGAATGATTCACACAATCAATTTTTAAGAATAAAATACCCAGTGGTCATTTTTCTCTTCTTAAAATCTGCATCAGTATATATTTTGAAATTTCCAAGCAGTATTTCATAATAGCTTGTTCGTGTATTAGGTTTATTTATTTTACTACATTTCAGCTTATCTTGGGAGTTCATCCAAAGTCAAGAAATGTTAAGTAGTCAGTCTGGGGCAATATGAAATTATATTGGTGCAATAAAAATAGGCAACACAACATTGGTAGTGACCTTGGAAATGGGGTAAACAGTGTGGAAACGTTCAAGATGATGTTACGACAAAATTGACACCGACACCTAGTAGACAGAGTTTTCTAAAGCTAAAAATGTAAGGTACAGATCTCTAGTAATAAAAGTCCTATTCCACATGCACCAAGGTTACTAAATGTACACAAGCAAACCTATGGTAGACGGAACACAGGGCTACAAACAGGAAATCAGTGTTCTCATCTCCCCTAGTTGCTTGGACATTTGAACCATTAGCAATCTATTCTTCTATAAAACAGAAAGTTTTAACCAGGTATAACGCCACAAGCCTGTTCTCCTTGATATTACAAAGGGCTGGAGTAGTGCATTCTTTGAATCCAGGAGTATGAAAGACAGTCTGAGCAACACAAGATTGCTTCTCAAAAAGATTTATATCAACAGATGGGGAGAGATATATCAACAGATAACAATGGAACCATGGGGTTAATGCCAGACTCATCCTGCTTAAGGACAATGCAGCAAACAAGTCTTGGATAGGTCATTATCAAACTGTCAACACCATCAGGGAGAACTTCAACTCGGTTTTATATAAAATGTTTATTTATTTTTGCAGTGATATTAATTGAAATTCCCAGTCCACAAAAAACAGCATATAATAGATTTAAAGTTTAAAGAGTTTTATTGAATTAGAAAGCCTCAGATGTAACACTTTGGACATATAAGGAAATAAATGTGATTACAGATGAGTCACCAAAGGCACATGGTAGGTGAATCTCCAAACTTTCTATTAGAATTCTCTACTCTTCCAGACATGGTTAACTTACAGAACAAAGAAACCCCGATCCTGGTATTGTGTCCAGTCCCAGCAGAAGTCTGGTGATAGAAATCATATAATCTTTCACAAATGACTGCAATATAAGCAGAATATGTATAGATTATGTATGTAAGGTGTAGAGAATAATGAGGAAGGTGAACACAAATATTTCTGAAAATTTTATTTCAATCACTTCTGCAAATCCTCAATAAAAAGAGATAAAAATACATTTCAACTTTTTAAATAGCCATTAATATTAAAGCTGATCCTAAAGAAATATATAAAATACTTGTTATTTAGCGATAAGAGGTATGCTGACATTGGCTCATTAGACATTATACTAACATTTTATATGATTTAAAAATAAAACAAGAGTCTCTAAACTGAAATAAAATGGTGAAATTAATAACTATTAAAATAAATATTTAAAATATTTCAACCAGTCTTTTCTCTAAGATTAAGCTGCCCAATGGTAAGACAAAATCTATATACAGATGTCCCTTTATTATTTCTTATTACATATATTCTTTTCCAAACTACTCATGTTAAAATAGAATCTCTTTAAAAAATAATCATATTTTCTTAAAATGACAGTGTCTATCACTTAATAATAAGAGAATACAATATGGTATTAGCAAGTGCGCACACATAACATCATCAAAAGCCATTCCTAGAAGTGGGGATGTAGCTGTCTAACACGCACAAGGCTCTGGGGTCTAATGCTAGCATCCACAAAGAAAATCGTACCCAACAGTTCAGAATTCATTATAACAAACCAAAATTCTAGTAGAATATAAATTATTTTTTAGAATTTGCTAACTCTGAAATCTTTTAGTTAAGTGTTTTACAAATCAAATAGTAAAATAAAGTTGCAAGTTGTAGCTAGAAAAAATTTAAGTGAAATGAAGTAACTTTACCAAAATAGAAAATACTAAACGCAAAGTTACTTTTGGCTTCTTGTTATTTTTCTTTTAAAAATCAAGTGGTTCAGAGGCATGCTTCCAATAATAATAATGTACATTAATAAATTTCACAGGAAACTGATATCCAGGAACGCAAAAATAATTTCATAGGCTATTGTATTTTTTATTATTGTTATTGCTATTATTGAGATGGAGGAGTCAGAAAGGGAGAGTCAGACAGGCAGACAGAGACAGAGATAGACAGAGATAGAAAGCTCACAAATACTTAGCACCCTGTGAAAAACAGAACAGATTTTGATAGTTAGTTGTAACCTTCTCAGTCCCGGAGAAGAAACTCAGGTTTTCAGGCTTGTATAGTATGTATATACGTTTGTGTGTGTGTGTGTGTACACATGCATACTCATTTTTCCTTAATATTTTGAAAATTGCTTCTGTTTTTGAGATTATAATATAATTACATTGTTTACTTCACTTTCCTCCCTTCGAACTTTCCCATATACCCTTCCTTGCTTTCTTTCATATTTATGGTTGTTAGATACATTATGGTATATGTGTATAAATATATATTCCTAAATACAAACTGCTCAATCTGTATAATATTATTTTAAGTATGTTTTCAGGTCTGAGAATTTGATGGCAGATCTTATTTTAAAAAATATTTTTTAATAAAATGTTTCAAATCAGCATTTACGTAAGTGAATATCATGAAAACATACTAAATTATTTCAACTCAACTTTTAAGTTAAAAATTCAAAATATCACTACCACTTATTTTTACTTAAAATCTAAATGAAATATAAAATAAGAATTTTGAATAAAGAAGAGGGATCATGTACCTGATACAGAAGTGTGTCCAACATGCTGATGCTGAACACTCGTCCCGCAGCAAAAGGCAGTCGGAACATGAAGGCCAGGTTAGAACCTCGTTCTCGCTCTTTCTGTTCAGGACCAGAGGGAAAAGCTGTGAGCATTTAGATCTTATGTACTGTTATGGGAGCAAATTCTCTGGCAAAAATATTTTTTTCAACTAATAATAATTATTATGGCACACCTTCTTTAAAAATTAATTTTGTATATGTTTTTGTGAGGTTACGTACATGTGTATGCTTAAAAATGAAATTTTAAATATCATTTCAATCTTCATAAACAGCTTTTCTGAATCTATTGGACCACCACATAATTCAGAATATTAACCATTTCATGTGTAAACATTTATTCTTGCTACAATAGATGACATAATTAAACAAGCAAAATAAAATAGTTGAATTGAATTTAAGCAATGGCTGAAGTTACATAATTTATCATGACACTTAGATTTGCCTAAATCCTAACTGCCAAGGTTATGGCATTATAGGGTTTCGTTCTGAGAAACTAATTTCATCATATCACAGAATAGTTCTCCTGAAAGGGAATTTTGGTACCCTAAAAATTAAATCCTTCTACCATGTTCCAGCTTTGAACAAAAATGTGTGCCTTCTCAATTCCCCTCAATAGTGAGCAACTTAACCTCAGACTCCTCATACTCCACAACTAAGAGAAATAGACACATCAAAGATCTCCAGGCCATGGCACATTGGAGAAGCATATCAAAGAGAAAAAGTTATATCACACCCCATCATCTAATTTTACTCCTCTTTCTGATCCCCAGGATCTCTCGCTTACACATACTTACAGAAAAGTTCCTTTATGTTTCCAAAAGAAAGTTTATGTAAATGTAAGTCTGCAAGTATATCATGATGCTCAGTATTTTCTTTAAACATAAGTCTACTGTTATTTGGATGCTGTGGTACAGACTTGGGAGGCTGAGGCAGGAGGACCATCCTGTTATATAGAAGACCTTGCCTTAAAACAAAACAAACCTCTATTATCTTCCTACTAAGGACAGAAACAAGAAGCAAATGTAACATGTAATAGTGAAAGAAAGACCATAAGAGAGCAAGATAACCTTATAACAAGGAAGCACTCATTAACTTCAAAAGCACTACTTCTTTGCTGCAAGCTTTACTAGTGAAGACAGATACTTTTGTGACTAAGAAATCCATTTCTTGAATAAACTGAATACCCCATTTTTAAGGTAGCAAATTTCAGGGATCTTAAAGAAGAACCCCTCATATTCTTTTCTTTAAAATGAGTTTGAGTCTATTCTGAATGACCATGATCATAAATCACACACAAAGATGTCCAGAAAGTAACCTGTATCTGAGGGATGTAAAATGCTGAAACCTCTGTGGCAATGGTTCTCAAACTGTGGGTCACAACCCCTCTGCAGTCACAAATTAGATACCTTGAATATCAGATATTTGAATTACAATTCATAACAATAGCAAAATTACAGATATGAAGTAGAAAAACCTGAACACCACTAGGTCAACCTAGATCATGAACACCCTATCATAAAACAGTAACCTAACTAGTAAATCTTTTTATTTTTTATTACTTTATATATAATACCATTCAAAATTCCACTTCCTCCCCTCCTCCCACTTCCCTCAGGCTCCCCTACTCCCCCTCCCTCCCTCTCCCTCCAGTCCTACGAGAGGGCAGGGTATCCTGTCCTGTGGGAAGTCCAAGGCCCTCCCCCCTCCATCTAGGCTTAGGAAGGTAAATCTTGGTCAAAACAACTAATTCATCAATGAAAGAACGTGGTGACTCCCTCCATAGTCCGTATATCTACCAGATTTCCAAAAAATACCACTAGTGCTATCTTCTTTTATTTCTCCTGCTAAATTGTACTGCTTTAACACTAGTTAGATCTCGAATCTGACATTTTCCAACCTCATCTCTTTGTTACATCAAGACAGCTCCCATGCACTGCTAACTAATCCGTCCTTCCTGGCAGCTTAGCATCTGTTTTTATATTGAGTCCATTTACTCTATAATTAGACTTTTCTAGACCTGTCTGGAGAGTATGGAAGCAGAAATTCGTGAATAAGGAAAACTTTCCTTATTCACAGAATCAGAAAATATTCTAATCTTTAGAATGTGTTGTCAAACCAACTTAAATCTCCCACCAGGATAGTGGGTTAGTGTGGAAGTTCTCAGGTATATCGTGATTTCTTTGCAGAGGTTAATCCTGCTAGACTATTTTCCAGTTCAATCACATTATTTAAAATGTTTCCCCAAATTTTAAGATTGGTGGTGAATTCCATCTGTTAAAAGAATAAAAATGTAGTGCACTATGGCATGGCTCAGTGATCGACAGAATCATGTTTCGGGGTTTGGCTCAAGTGATGCTGCTTAGGTGTTGCATGACCTTGAAGACTCTATTTAATATTCCTGCTTGTGAAATGAGATTTTATTGGCATTCTTATTTCATTGTGATTGCAATAAAGAAAATATCTAAAGATATTTTATAGACAGCAACTACTTAGAAAATATGACATTTTATCACCATTAATTTTTTTAATATGTTAAATTGTGCTTAGTCTTAAAGACTTCATATCTTTCTTCTGGAATGTCACTTCCCATGATTTTACTGCACTGGCTCAGTTGTTATTGTGACATAACAACTATTACTTTTTCACAGAGCCTTTTACTGTCACCTTTAGAGAGGCCTTCCTTCCCTAGTTACTCTTGAAAATCACCTTGCACTACTTGCCTTACACAACTGAAATCTGTAATCCTTACTTCCGTTTTTAAAGTTGTTTATTGATAGATGTCTCCAGTAGACTCTGTGTCCCATGACAGCACATACCATATGCATGCTTCCTGCTCTTTACAGTCATGTCATAAACAGCATGTGGCTTACAGGTGGGAAATGGAATTATTTGAGAAAATGAATTGCTCTCTATTTAGTAGTTGCCTACATCAAAATTTTACTAAAGATATTAACACATTTAACTTTCATAATCTGCAAGCAAGAAATTAAAAGGAAAAAATAAGGGATATTCAATGTTTCTGTTCTCTCACTAGAGCTACTTAATGGAGATCTGAAGATATTAAGGAGTGTACTGTTAATTTCTATTTTTCAATGATCCCTTTCTTTAGTTTTGCTTGTGTTGTATTTTATAAGACTTACTAGCTATTTCTATAATTGCTTCTAACACAAACATACTATTGTAATCCTGTTAAAAACCATAACTATGGTACATGAGCCATCTTTCCTAGGCTTAGCTCTAGATTTGTGCCCTTCAAACCTAATTTATCTGAGAGCCACCTTTGACTGATAAACTACCACTCCGCTACTGCAAATGGAGATCATCACAGAAAACCACAATGTAGAGACCAGTGGATCCTGGTGATCCCAGCCCCAACAGATACATCCACAACACAGCTCCCACATATAAGCTCTTGGAACATCACAAAAGAGTTGGAGGAAAGACTGTAAGAGACAATACCAGGAAGTCTGCTATGAAACTGTTACTCTTAGAAGCGGATGAATAACCAAGAGCAGAACAGTGCTATTATTGATGGACGTGCTAATATTGGGGGGGGGATTTCATGGAATCCCACCTTTACACAAAGAGTTAAGGTAACTAATGATTGTTGAAAGAGGGAGAATTAGACTTTCTTTATTATCCAATACAGAGTGGTCAACTGTGAAACCATAGAAACACAAATAACAAAAATGGACTCAGCAGGTTGTATTTACATATTTGTGCACATACATGTTTGTGCATACATATGCTTATATATGTATGTAACAATAATAATAATAAAAGAAAAGGAAGGACTGTCAATTTCAGAATGGGAATCATTGAGAGGAACATGGAAAGGGAATCAGGAAAGGGCTGGAGGGAGAAAAGTAAAGGTGGAAAGTAATGTATTTCTACTTTCATTAAAATGTTTAAGAAACAAACATGGAAGCCAAAAATACTCTAGTATTTCTGAAATGGGCATATAACTCAGAAGTAGAATAGTTGCCTATCTGACATAAAGTCTTCAGTTCCATTCCCACTAAAAGGAAACACTCTCCTTCTAACAGAATCCAGTATTCAAATGAAGCATCATTGATGACCTTCCATTTTCTTGATAAGCATTTATCTAAAGCACTTTACTTAAGTCATTGTTTAATGATTTAAGGTGATTTAATGCACTTGCTCACACCTATCTTCTTATTAGATTTGAGATCATGTACACAGGCCATTCTCAGAACAAGAAATTTATTCTTGAAATATTTTGTTTGCTCTTTGTTCACCCAAGACCATATGGAATGAGATTACAAATTCTTAGATGTAATGGAATAGCTTGGGAGGAAATGTAAATCAAGACTCCTTGGAACAAATTATTGGCTTCTGTATCCTCTTTGATACAATTCTTTGACATGCCTTCATTTCTGTTCCTGACTCCCGACAAAAGAGTCCCTAACTCTAGCAGCTTTTTAAACATTTACCTATGCAATTTCTCTTAAAAGAGCTTGCCCTGAAACAATCAAACCGTAACAATCGGCCTGATCTTTGACATCATTATCTCTTGTGGTGCCAGCCTGTACTGCATGATAGTGCAGCACTACTCCTTTATTGCAGTGCCTGCACTACAGGACCATTCGTGAGCCTCGGGCAAGGGGCTGGAGATTGAAACACACAAAGACTCACAGAGACAGCACAGACAGAGACACACACCACTAGTCACTGGTAAAAGAAGCCCTTTATTGAGTAGCACCACGGAGCCTTATATACCCAACACAGTCAGGTGGGCCAGCAGGTGAAAACCTCATCTCCTGATCCTCAATCAAGGACAAGGCAACAAATGTTCAGGAAGCGGAGCTGGACACAGCTTTCAGTAGCTCAAATGAGAAAGCCAAGTAAAGGTCACTAGCAGGGGAGAGCAGCTGGAGGCCAGGACTCCAAACGGTCCCAACAATCTCTTTCTAGATGGCTCTTTCCTCATTTACCTCTTAAACCTGTCTCCTTTCAGTCACTCCTTTTATGAAGTTCAAGATAAATCTTGTATGAGAGTTTCCCTTACTCCACATCCTCTCCAGCATAGGCAAAAACTGGTGTTTTTGATTTTAGCCATTCTGACAGGTGTAAGATGGTATCTCAAAGTTGTTTTGATTTGCATTTCCCTGATGGCTAAGGAAGTTGAACATGACCTTAAGTATCTTTTGGCCATTTGAACTTCTTTTGTTGAGAATTCTCTGTTCAAATCATTACCCCATTTTTTAATTGGGGTATTTAGAATTTTAATGCCTAGTTTCTTGAGTTCTTTGTATATTTTGGAGATCAGACCATTGTCTGATGTGGGGTTAGTGAAGATCTTCTCCCCTTCAGTAGGATGCCTTTTTGTCTTAATGACTGTGTCTTTTGCCTTACAGAAGCTTCTCAGTTTCAGGAGGTCTGATTTGTTCATTGTTGCTCTTATTTTCTGTGCCACTGGGGTTTTACATAGGAAGTGGTCTCCTGTGCCCATGGGGCTGGTCCACCCACTGAGACAGTGTGCCTGATCTAATGCGAGCTCACCAAATCCAGCTGGACCAGGACTGAATGAGCATATGATCAAACCGGAATCTCTGAATGTGGCTGCCAATGGGGGCTGACTGAGAAGCCAATGATAATGGCACTGGGACCTATCTCTTCTGCATGTATTGGCTTTTTGGGAACCTAGTCTATATGGATGCACACCTTCCTAGGCCAGGATGAAGGGGGGAGGGCCTTGGGTTTCCCACAGGGCAGGGTACCCTGCCACCTCTTAAGGAAACAGAGGGAAGGAGGAGAGGTAGTGGGGGAGCGGGAGGGGACTGGGAGAAGGGGAGGAAGTGTAAATTTTTGAATGAAAAATAAAAGAATATGAAAAAAAGATAAATCTTGTGACTAAACTCTGTATCTGTACAAATTCATTATTCTTATTTTATTTTTTTAAACATGCTTCTCTGGTTGGGGAAACAGCTCAACAAATAAAAGGATCTGCCCTGAAGCCTCACAAACCAAGTACAATTTTAGTTCTCAATGGTATAGTAAGAGAAAACTGACTACAAGTTGTCTGTGACCTCCACCCATGCATATTCATATGTAGTGTATGCCATTATTCTAGTATATGTACATATGCGTGTTATATGAATATACATATTCATATTATGTGTGTGAAAATATGAATATACATATTCAAATATATAAATATACATATATCTCCAGTCATATAGTGCCACCTATATAATACATACTACAATATTGACTTGCATTAAACTAAATGAATACCTCATCTATTTTACCAGTCATTTCTTGTCCAGAATTCTATTTTAATCATCACAATCACCCTGCCAGCCTTCATTATCTCTTGTCTGAATAATTGAAATTACTCATAATATATTTAATTTATGCTACAGTCCTCCTATTTGATAAGTACAGAGTTATAATATCAATTATGTAAAATCATAAATGGAGTCACTTTCTTCATGTTCTTAGACAAGCTGCAGCTCTTTTTTCTCCATGTAGAAAATTCTAAAGCCAGAGTTTGAAAAGCCAGTTACCACTTCCACCCGTCTGTCCGGTTGGCTGACTAGGACTGCTCAGTGAGAGCTACGGAGGAGCCAAATAAATATTGATTAAAATCGAAACTTCCTTCCTTGAATCTGGCTCCCAACACACCATGGAGAACACTCTTCTCTTCCAGGACACATTCTTTCCCACAGCCTCCCATGAGACCTCATAATGTCTACAATGCCTTGATTTTCCCGAAAGCTGAAAGTCCCATAGGAAGCTATTCTGTTAGGTGTGAATAGTTGGCATTTATCATTTTCTGCCTTTGCTCTATTGTCTTCTTTAAGGGAAAATAAACCAATGACTCTGCAGCAGTCCTTTTTAGCCTACAGGCTTTAAATATATGAGCAAGTAAAGTCTTGAACAACTGCTTCACTCCTGATGAGAATATATAATATAATCAATTTTGTTACCTAGGCAGAAGGCAGATTTAGTAAACTATTCTTTAGTGGTGCTATTATATTGTATTGCAAACGTAAAATTAGTTGACAACATCCATCATATTTATTTTATTTAAACCTATTTAAAGAAACAAAAGCCTGTGGATGCACACCTGGCTAGGCCGAGATGGAAGGGGAGAGCCTTGGACTTCCCACAGGGCAGGGTACCTTGCCCTCTCTTAAGGCTGGAGGGGGAGGGAGGAGGGTTAGTGGGGGAGCAGGAGGGGAATGGGAGAAGGGGAGGAAGTATAAATTTTTGAATGGAAAAATTAAAAAAAAAAGAAAAAAAGAAAAAGAAACAAAAGCCCGGACTGGAGAAATGGCTAGCAGTTAAAAGCACTGGCTGCTCTTCCAGAAGACCTGGGTTCAATTCCCAGCTGTTTCAACTGTCTGTAACTCTGTTTCCAGGAGATCTAACACCTTCATACCAATGTACGTAAAGTAAAATTACCTTAGTTTTTAAAATATTAAAAAATAGAAGCAGAAGCACAAACGGCTAGAAGTTATAAGTTAGAGGGAACTAATACAAGTATAAGATATAGAGAAGTCCCATTTAGACTACTAGAATTTATCGAAGCTTACTAGGATTTCAACATTTAACATGAATCCTGTTGTCTATTTATTGTAGCAATGGGATATTATAGGTCAGCAACTCCTCAGGCTTGAAAGCATTTTATCTCTTCTAGGTTTATAGTCTTCTGTATGTGATTCTCAGTATGAATTAATGAGATTTGCCGAAACGAAAGACTTCTAATTTTCCACATCAGAGGACAAAATACTAAGTTATCAAGAATAACTATAAGCTCATTATTGTACACGTGACTTGTATAAGTAGAAATTACATCAAAAAATTTATTTTAAAAAGCAAAATGTGTTTAAACAGTGCATGTTAAATTATGGGGAAAATACCAATAATAATGGAGTACTTGTTCAATGGCTTGGGAAAAAATTTCCTAGAACTGAGAAAAACTTAACCGACAACTATGGTGTATTTGGATTAAAATGAGTCTGTAGCATGAACTGACGATGAATGTAGGGGTCCAAACTTGCAGGAATTCATAGTTTCAAAGGAGAAACTGGGTAGCAGTGTCATGTGATGTAAGAATGGATTAGCAGACTAAGGAGAGTGGGAATGTTGTCTTGTGTGAAATAATAGAAAAATTGAGACTTAAAAGAGAAGTTTGCCTGGGAAGCAGACAGAAAGAGTACATCATTTTATTTATCTTTATTATCTAGGATAATAGAGTCCAGTTTTATTTCATTCATTGTTGTGAAGCTTTATAATTAACTTTTGTTTTATATAAAAATGCAAATATGCCCATACACCATGTACGGCTGTTCAAATGCTGCAACTCATAAAAGAACTGCAATGTTGAAATATCAGCAAGCCTGAAATCAAAATAATTTGCAAGAAGTAGTTACATCACTGAAAAGAGATGATGAATGACAGCACTGGAGTTTTCTAAAGAAAAAATTCATAACTCCCACTAGTGGAAACAGGGACCACTAAGGAAATAATATAGACATATAATTAAAGTAATAACTCCAATAATTTAAATCATAACAAAAATGTAAGTAAATATGTGGTTTTGAGAGATGAAAGGTAGTGAGAGAGAAAAAAAAATCAAGAGATCACCTTACTTACATTAACCATTTTGTAACCATTTTGCACAAGATGTAGCATTAAGTAAGCAGTGTGATAGAATCAAATAGAATATTCATTAATGCAAAATTAATGTAATGGTAGGGTGCTTGTGGGGATGAGTGTTCCACAGTACAAGTGGAGGTCAGAAAATAACTTTCAGAGTGGATTCCTGCCTTTCATCTTTGCTTGGATTCTTAGAATCAAATTTAGGTCATCAGGTGTACACAGCAAGTAATTTATCTCACAGTGCCATCCCACCAGCCTATAAATAATAGCTAATGTCTGAATGTTTTGCAAGATAAAATATTTCTGATTAGTGGTGGTGTAGTCCTTTAATCTCAAGCAGATCTCTGTGAGTTCAAAGCCAGCCTGGTCTACAGAAAGAATTCCAGGATATCCAGGTCTACATAAAGAAACATGTCTTAAAAATAAATGCCAAAAAAAAGAAAAGACAAAAGATCTATGATCTTTATGAAAATTACAAAACAAGGTGGACTACCAAAAATTAGCAGGAGTAAATATAAATGACTGCTTGATAAATCTATATTGTTGTCTTGAAATGATCTGTAAAAAGTTATTTCAATTTATTCTTCTTTAAAACTACAAAAACATCGGTAGGTTATAATGACATAGGTACAGAATATGATTTCTTTATTACTGTATTGCATGTTGAAGGCATCCAATAAAGGGTCTCAGAGATGAAAATTATTTCAAAACAAAGGCTATAATTGCAGATTAGTATAACATTGCTCAATCATTAAGAATAATCTTGTGCGTGTCCAGTTTCATGATTTAACTTGAGTGAAAGTGCATGAATACAATTTAAGAAAATTTGTTTATAAAAAAGTTAATATACATGTGTGTTCATATTTTCAATGTATTGTTCCATTGCCATGTTGGTTACAACGTATTTTTGTTCCTTTTATACTTATTTTTAAGATATATGTTTTAGTTTTATTTCATATGTGTGAATGGTTGATATATATATGTATGTATGTGCACTACATGAGTGCCTGGTGTCCACAGCGACAAGAAGACGGTCTCAATCTTTTGGAACTGGAGTGACAGCCCTACGCAAGTCACAATACTGGCACTAGAAAGTGAACA
>PVIU01019555.1:0-36125 GCA_004026605.1 Ondatra zibethicus
GTGGGGGGGTAGAGGTGCAGTGTCCTGTAGAACAATGAGGCCGGGGGGGGATCTTACCGCTGGGAGGCACAGCCCTACCAGTGTGAGCTGCCTCCGATCTCAGCACAGGAAGAGAGAGTGCTGGGTTAAGAAAGCCCGACCAAGGAAAGGGTGATTCTTGCGGGAGGGAGGGAGGGTTCAGGGTCCTGTGGAACAAAAAAGTCTGCCTGGACCTTACCAGTGTGTGCCACCGATCTCAGCACAGGAAGAGAGAGTGCTGGGGTACCAAAGCCCCACCGAGGAAAGGGCAATATTGCGGGAGGGGGGTAGGGGTGCAGTGTCCTATGGAGCAAAGAGGCCCGCGGGTATCTTACCACCAGGCTTGCACCACCTTACCAGTGTGGGCTGCCTCCGATCTCAGCGCAGGAAGAGAGAGCCAGTGCGATTATTTATCATGTATGTACAGATACCAGTAATGACAAGAAGAGGGCATCAGACCCCTCAAGTAGGAGTTACATGTCATTGGATGTAGGTGTTAAGAACAGAACTTGGTTGGGTCCCTTGAAAGAGCAGTAACTATCCTGAAATGTTGAGTTAAATTCATATTATTTTGTGCTTTAAGTTAGCCTATGCAATAATGAGTTTGATTATGCTATTTTATACATATGTGCTATAATATTTTGCTCCCTTGTTCTAGTTTGCTTTCTGTTGCTGTGATAACCACCATGACCAAAATCAATCTAGCAGAGGAAAGGTTTGGTTTCCACTTGTTCTTCCAGGTAGCAATCCATCAGTAAGGAAGACAGGGTAGAAACTCACATAGGAACTGAAGAAAACCACGGAGGAACACTGTCATGCTTAGTCACTTTTTCTCTGTTAGCTTGTATATTCAGCCAGGCCCAGGTTCCCAGGGATAGAATTGTCCACATTGATCAGAGCCCTCTCACATCTATCATTAATGAAAACAATCTCTTAGAGACATGGTCATAGACCCAACACATTTTATCAAGCAATTATTTAATTAAGTCGCCTTCCTCCCAGGTGACACTTGATTTGGTCAAACTGACAATAAAAACCAAACCATAAAGTAAAACAAATAAAAACCCCTCCTCATCTTTATACACAAACACATATTAGCCATTACTTTCTTATTTGTCTCCAAGATCTCAGGTTAAGTCATAATATATATTAAAAAAAAGCACAGCTGTAGCAACTGTCTTTAAACATCCCAAATGCTTTAAAAGTTTAATGCCTTTCTACAACCCTCAAACCTCTTACCTGTACTCTCCTGTAAAATAAAAAGGAGTTAATATATCTCATCCCCAAAGTGAACACCCAGGCCATAAGAACATTCAGACCAAAGCACAACCAGAGTTTGTTTATGTAGCACAATGCCTGTCATCTGTGATTGGTAATGTAGCACAACGCCTGTCATCTGTGATTTGGTAATGTAGCACAACGCCTGTCATCTGCGATTGACTCCCAATCTTCTGTGCTCTCAGAGACTTGGGCCTCCAGTCCTGCCATCTGTCACACACACCACTTGTCTTATCACCGGCTCAAGCCAACTCTATTCCACACCTGCTGCTGTCCTTGGCAGATGTCTCATGGTCCTGGCTTCAACAATATTCTGGGATCTCTACTACCAGTAAGGTTGTACCTTCACCCATGGCATCTCCTGACCGTTCTTCAGGGACTTCAATCCTGCCACACAGTGCCACATTTCAGCTTCTCTCTCTGACCCTTCCAATCCTGGGGTCTCCACCAGAGCTGAAGCTTCACCTTCATCTGATCCTTCTGCAGGGAGGGGATACATGATGCCCATCTGCTGACCCATGGTCATCTCTTCATGACTCCTTCATGCCTTCAAAATCAGTAAAATGTGGATAACTCTTACATATTTGCTGGCAGCTAAATAGGAGGCCTTGTTCCAACTTGTACCACAGTTTCTGTATACTGATGCTGAGAAAATATTCAGTCACTGTTCCAGTGAAGCTCAGGAGTTTAAACCTCAATGATGCTCTCTGTTCTCTGCTAGCATTGATATTCAGCCCACGCCCACACGCTCAGGGATAGTACTGCCCACAGTGATATGAGCCCTTTTACATCAAACATTAACCAAAACTACTTCTCAGAGACATAGCCACAAACCCAACACATTTGATCAAGCAATTCTTCTTACTAAGTAAACCAATGTTCAGCCCCAATTTACAGTACTCATAGGTTACTAATCTGAAAAATCACATAAATGAATCCTATTCAAGTTCTTAATTCTTTGTTCCCCTCTAAAATTTTACACTCCAAGTCACCATTGTTCACATTCCTCTCAGCATTGATGTTTTCTAAGATTCAATCAGAATATCCCATTAATCTCTGATGGATTTTCCAATCCAAATCTCCAAAATCCTTCTCACTCTTACCCCTATAGCATGGTTGAATTTATCACAGAAACACTCCAGTCTTCTGGTAGGAATTTATCTTTTAGGTTACTTTCTGCTGCTATGATAAAGATCATGATGAAAAGCAACTTGGTGTAGGAAAGCTCCAGGTAGCAGTTCAGCATTGGTAGTTGTCATCACAGAAACTCAAAGCAAGACCTTGACTAAGAAACCATGGAAAAGATAACACACTGTCTGGCTATTTGATTATTTTTGAGATTGTAGTATAATAACATAATTTCTCCCTTCCATTTCAATCCTCTAAGACTTCCCATGTACCCCCACAGCTTATGCATTCAGCTAGCTTTCTTGTAAAGCTCAGGAACATTTATGTAGGGATGATATTCATTTAGCAATAAAGAGAATAACCCACAGAGATGCGCACAGGCCAGTCTGATCTAGTTAACTACTGAAAGGAGATTACTTCTTCACTAGTGACTCTAGTTTGTGTCAAGCTGACAAGAAAAACTAAGTAATACACATCACTTACAAATATCCTCCTCTTGTCTATCAGACTAACCTCTAGCTGGTTCCTTCCCTTCTCTGAGATAGTCTCCATCATGCTAAGATGTCCTATGTATTTCATTACCCTATTTGGCTTTTATTTATTTTTCCTTTTATTGAAATACTTTTTTTCTCATACAGTGTTTCCTGACTCTAGTTTCCTCTTCTCTACCCCCGCAGTTATTTTCTACCTCTACCCCTTTCAGATCAGCTCTATTTCTGTCTTTCATTAGAAAAGAACAGGCTTCTGGAAGACAACAACCTAAGATGGCCAAATAACATATAATAAGATTAACCAAAATCCGTTACATTGAGGCTGGACAAGTCAACCTAATAGGAAGAAAACAGTCCCAAGAGCAGGCACAAGAGTCAGAGACCTATTTTTTTCTTGGAGTCATTAGTCCTATTAAAACACTAAGCTTATGGCTGTAATATAAACTGGGGAAGGCACATGTAAGCAGTACTTGATGTTTTAGTCTCTGTAAGATCATTTGCACCTGTTTAGCTGATTCAGAGACCTTTTTTTTCTCCTGGTGTCCTCTATCCCCTTTGGCTCTTATTACCTTAAGATTTCTTATTTTACTCAACTATGAATACTATTTTATTTTAATTTCTTCCAGTAATTATGCATTAGGATATAATTAATATCAACAGTGATAATTGTCTTTTAATATATTTTATTATTTGAGAAATTTATACATTTATACCACATATTAATTTATAATTATAAATGGTGTTTCTATTATGTGCCTCAACTGCTGTCTTTCAAGTCTCATTATATTATTGCATTCAAGTATTAATAGTCTTACTTTTTATTTTAATTAGTTAATTAATAGGCAGAAATGGAATTGAAACCTCTTATCATTGTATTATGTCACCACCAAATTAGTTTTGCATCTTGTTTTGAGGCAGAGTGACAATAAGTTACTAAGTCTAGAGTTGAGCTAAGGCTAGCTTTGGCATTTTGAATATTTGTCTTTCTGAGTTTGGTTTATTTTTCTTGACATAATCTTCAGTTATACTCATTTTCCATTAAGTTTCATGCTTGCTATTTTTTTGTACATGTGAATTAAGTTTCTTGTCAGTATAGGTGCACTTAAGTTAGGCACTCAGTAGCATTTTTGTAGGTTGCATATGCAAACCCTAAGATAATCTCTGCTGTTATTTCTCGGGTGCCATCCATCTTGTGTTTTGAGATCTATCTCACTGATCTGAGGTTCATAAATTAGACCAGAATGTCTGGACAGAAAACCCCAGGGATTCATCTATTTCTGCCACAACCAGAGATAGAATTTCAGACATGGATTCTTTTACCAGGCTTTTAAAATGTGAGTTCTGGGGAACTATCACACCTCTTCAGTTTTGAACAATTGTTTTACCTATTTGAACTATAAAACCCCTCCTATACTTTATAATGGCTAAATAAAATCCATTTCTTTATATGCATCACTATTGTACTACAAAATTTTCCTGGGAAGATATAGCCATTTTATTTTGTGTGGCATGAGATTAAATCACAAAGTTCATTGAACTTTCATTTGACTGATGTTTAAAAAATATTGAACTAGTTTTTAAATGTTCATTAGAAATTTGTATTTGAGAACTCTGTGTTCAGATCCATAATACATTTTTGGATTGGATTTTTTTTTGTTTTCTTAATGTTAGGTTTCTGTGGTTTTTGTATATTACAAATATTAATCATTTCTTAGACATATATCTGAAAAAAAGATTTTTATGCTATTTTGTATTACCCTTTTTCACTTGGAAGACAGCTTCCTTTGATGTACAGAGTAAAATGTCATAGATTGTTTCTATGTCTTCAAAAACTGATGACTTCTAGTTATGTAGCATGGATATTATTTGAACATTTGGACTCTTGTCTTTCCTATGGTTTCTTCTGGCAATGAGCCTGTATTCCAAGTGTTCAATCCTCTAAAATATCTTTATTTTAGTATTTTCTCTTCTTTGCTTACTAAGGTCTTCTGTTGATCACAGTTAGCTTAGAAGTTTGTGTGCTCTTATCCTCTTGAGACGCCCCCAAAATAAACTGTCTGGGGTGACTAATATATCTGAGCAGTCTCTCCCAAATATATTGGGAACATGGAAATGTTGACAGCACTAAGAATGCTGCAGGTGGAAGACCTCTCTTCATACACCAATATAAATCCTCAACTGAAGAGACAAACTACTGAGTTCTAAAGACAGGGATCTGAACCTCCTGCTGACTATTTCCTTTGACTTTTCAGTATCTTGTAATTCCTCTCATTGCAACTGTCTCCTAATTCTATTATTTACCTTGCTGTTTTTGCAGCTTATGTTCTGGCTCCTATAATTGTGTGCATTTCCTTTTCTCAGGCTCCCAGTTCGTGTTTTAAACTATGTGTTTCCTTTCAGGACAGCACCTGGCCTCTGGCATAGGAAATCTAGAAGTGGATTCCTCTCACGGCGAGAAAACCACTAGAACAATCAGTGTTTCAACAAAATATGATACTGGATTTGAGGCCTGTGAGGCCTGTGGGTTATTACAGCTGATAAAATTTCCAGTCTCTTCACAGGGCCTCATTGGTGGAGTCATCCATTTCTGTTGTACTGGGAACTGTTTCTGAGCTGTGTTCTGAGTTGCCTTTCTTTTCTCCATTTTCAGGCACACAATCACTACCTTTATGAATTTCTGACATTCTTCCTGCATTTATCTCTTTGATATTTTTTACCCTCATTATTCTGACTCCTCTGTCACTGTGTCACATGGCTTTTCATCTGCCATCTTTGCATCCTTCATCTCAATTTTGCTATTTAGTTTTCTCAGTTATATTTGGGGCTCATAGAAGCACACATGGTGTTTTGTACTTCTCTGTTTGTTTCTAAGTAATTTGCTGTAGGAAGGGCCTCAAAATAAAGATGAATACACTGCCAATCAGAATTGACTCTGGTGAATATGTTGCTACTAAGTATATAACACTTCTGATTTCTAGGTAAAGATTAACACCATCAAAGATTGGTGGGTACATTTAAATGATAAACATAGCAGTTATATGTCTACTTGAAACAAAAAGAAGTAACAAATGTTTGAACATTGTGTGTGTGTGTGTGTGTGTGTGTGTGTGCATGCACACACACATAAATAAATAGAAGGAAAAGGATGAAGACACACACAGGGAGAAATGGAGAATACTTTAAATTGATGAACAATAGTCACAGTCAGATGTTTTAATTATTAAATATTAAACTTTATACAAACAGTTGCCTGGGAACTCACCTGTCATGTCTGCCAGGTAGGGTAGGGAAGAAGAACTAACTACAGATATTCATGTTTACCTGCTCACCTTCAAATCCAATCCCTTGTTCTTACCACCAGCTCCATAGTAGACTTCCTGCTGCAGTCTCTCATCACTCTCTGCCCCTAACTCCAGCACCCACCTGCCATGCAGACTATAGAAGCAGATAGGCCAGAGAAGCAGGTAGGCTATCTTCACATATTAACTTCACTACCTCTTCTCCAAGGTCAATCACCCAGTCTCATTCCTAGAACTGTAGAAAACTGCCAGATATTGTCTTTGTTTCCTTTTTGTTCCTATTCCCAGTAGACTAAGCAGATTCTGATAGACCACCTTTCTTTCCCTCCTTCTGTGCATCCTCTTCATCACTACCTCCTCCTAATTCATATCCATCCCCAAGAGTCAACACCAAAAATGAAGAAACATATTCTAACATGAAATGCCAGTGTTCATAAATAGTGGCGTCTCAGAAGCATCCCTCATCAAGAAACCAAAAGCCAGCACCCTCTTCAAGAACTACAAAGAGCATTGGAATCTAAAAACAAACCTGTCACATAACACTGGCAAGACCAAATATCAACACCTAGAAGTGTGACCATTCCAAACACAGATATCCAGACACTAGTGTAAAAATGCAATCAACAACAGCCAGAATAATATGTCTCCATTAAAGAGAGAAATGCAACATAGCTAAATCACAAGATAAAGAGTTGTAAAAAGCCTTTACTAATATGTTAGCAGATTTTAAAGAAGAACAAACCCCTTAAGGAAATATAAAAACCAGACAGATGGACAGAAACACACACACATACACACGAACACACACAAAGTACCAAGGAAAGAAATGAATAAAACAGTTCAAAAGTTGAAAGTAGAAAAAGAATTATTAAAGAAACTCAAATCTGAAAGTAAAAATTATAGGAAATCAAACAGGAACCTCAGCTGCAAGCTTCACAACAGAATACAAGAGATGGAAAAGAGACTCTTATGCGTTAAAGACAAAACAAAAGAAATGGAATGAATACCTTAGTTAATCAAAATGTTACATCTAAAAAAGTCATACCACAAAATATCCATGCAATCTGGGATACTATGAACAAACCAAATCTACAAAGGAGAAGAAATTCAGAAAAAAGACACAGAAGTTATTTTCAACAAAATAATAGAAAAAATATCTAAACCTAAAGAAGAAAGTGCCTATCAAAGTACAAAAAGTATACATTAAATAGACTAAACCAGAAAAAACTTCCCCTCAGCACATAATATCAAAATCATAAATGTATATAACAAAGAAAACATATTGATGTTACAAGGGTGAAAGACAAATGACATATAAAGACATTAGAATAACACCCGACTTTTCAATGTAGACTCTAAAAGGCACTCTCAAAAAACCCCGATGCCATTCCAAACTAGTATACCTAGTAAAACTTCAAATTACAAAAGATGGAAAAAGAAAGACCTTATATGATAAAATCAAAATATAGCAGTATCTAGCCACAAATTCAGCCCTACAGAAATGCCTAGAAGAAAAAAAATCAACCTGAATAGGCTAACCACACCCATAAAGACACAAGGAAAATACGAGACCAGCAAATCAAAAGAAGGAAAAATTCACACCAAAAGCATAAAACAATCAAATAAAAACACTGCTTATTGATAACTATCAGCATCCATAGTTTCAATTCCCCAATAAAAAGGCACAGACTAACAGAATAAATATGAAACAAAAATCCATTCTTCTGCTGCATCCACTGAAGATACTTTATCATCAAGGATCCTCATCCCTTCAGGGAAATAGGATGAAAAAATATATTCAAAGCAAATATACCTAAGAATCAAGCTTGTAGAGCCATTTTAACATATGATGAAATAGACTCAAAAATTAATAGAGGACACTGCACACTCAGCAAAAGAAAAGTCCATCAATGAACAATGCAATTCTTAACATCTTGGAACAAAACAAAGGGCATCCAAGTTCATAAAAGAAACACTATTACAGTTTATTACATGTATACTCTCACATACTGATAGTGAGAAACTTCAGCATCCCCTGTCTAAAACAGACAAGTCAAAACAAAAAATAAACAAAGAAATGATCTAAACAACTGATATTATCAACCAAATGGATATTACAAATATTTACAGAACATTTCACCCAAACACAAAAGAACATACCTCCCTAACACATCATGGGACTTTTTCCAAAACTGATCACATCCTCAGACACAAAGCAAGTCTCAACATATACAAGAAAAATCAGATAACATCCTGTATCCTATCTGACCATCATGAATTAAGGTTGGATAAAAAGAACAGAAGCAACAGAAAGCTTACATACTCATAGAAACTGAACAAATTTCCACGGAATGAAAAATAGGTCAAAAAAGAAATAAAGAAAAATTTGAAGACTTTCTAGAAATGAATAAAAATGAATATGCAACATACACAAACCAATGGAACACAATGAAAGTAGTTCTAAGAGTTAAATTCATAGTATTTAGTATATACATACAAACAATAATGACAACAAAAACCAGAGAGATTTCATATGAGCAATTTAACATAACAGCACACTTAAAAGCCTAGAACAAAGGAAGAAATCACCCCTAAATAGGAGTAGAATGAAAGAAATATTAAAACGCAGGGCTGAAATCAATAAAATGCAAATATAAATAATAACAACAAAAGTAGTACTAGGAATCATTGAAACAGAGTTGATTATTTGAGAAAATCATGAAGATTGACAAACTTTTAGCCAAATTAATGAAAAGTCAGAGAGAATCCCCAAATTAGCAAAATTACAAATGAAAATGGGGACATGGCAATAGACCCCAAGGAAATCCAGAGAATATAAAAACATGTTTAAAAATCTATTCTCCACTGAAGTGGAAAATCAAAAAGATATGGGTAGTTAATTCATTTTTAGAATTAAGATATCTTGGGGGAAAATGCAACTTAGCAAAAGACTTTTATGTTAAAACTTTAAGGCAGTGAAGAAAGAAATTGAAGATGAATTCCGAAGATGGAAAGATTTTCCTTTCTCCTGGATCATTATAGCAAAAATTGTCATCCGACCAAAATCAGCCTACAGATTTAATGCAATCCCATCAAAATTCCAACACAATTTTTCACAGAACTTTAAAGGATAATTTTTAGCTTCATATGGAAATATACAATTTCAGGATAGCCAAAAGAGTACTGAATGATAAAACCATTTCTGGCAGTAGTACTATCCATGGATGTGGGATTCCCCTCTAGATGCTGTGAATACCATTGGTTATTAAAGAAACTGCTTTGAGCCTATAGTAGAGCAGGGCAGAACAGCACAAGGTGGGAAAAATTAAACTGAATGCTGGGAGAAAGAAGGCAGTGTCAGGAGAAGCCATGTAGCCATGCCAGAGACAGATGCCAGACGGAATCTTGCCAGTAAGTCATAGCCTCGTGGTGATACGCATATTAAAAGAAATGGGTTAAATTAAGATGTAAAAGTTAGTCAATTAGAACCTAGAGCAAATGGGCCAAGCAGTAATTTAAATAATATAGTTTCTGTGTGATTATTTCGGGAGTCTGGGCAGCCAGGAAACAAACAAGCGGCCTCCTACTACAATCCATGATTTCAAGTTGTGGTGCACAATTACAAGAATAAAAACAGCATTATTTTTTTGCACAAAACAGAAATGTTTCTCAGTAGGATAGAATCAAAGATGCAGATGTAAATCTATACATCTATGGTCACCTGATTTTTGATGAAGAAATCTGGAATATACATAGGAAAACAGACCACATTTTCAAAAAATGGCACTGCTCAAACTGGATATTTGCATGTAGAAGAAGACAAGTGAACTGATCCATAGTTTGATAACTCTGCTAAAAATTCAAATCCAAATGGTTCAATGACTTTGATATAAATCTAGATATTCTAAATTTGATATAGGAGAAATTGGGTATGGCCTTGAGCACCATGGCACAGGAAAAACTTTCTGAATAAAACACTGTTAGCACAGGTGCTAAGATCAAGAATTAATACATGAGAACTCTTGAAACTGAAAACTTCTGTATTGCAAAGAACACCATTATTTCAACAAAATGGCAGCCTACAGACTGGAAAAATGCTTTCACCACCTACACATTCAATAGAGGACCAATAACCAAAATATAAAAAGGACTCAAGAAGCTAGATATAAAGAAAACAAATAACCCAATTAATGAATGGAGTGTAGATCTAAGAAATATCAAAAGAGAAAACTCAAATGGCTGGGAAGCACTTAATCAATGTTCAAAATCCTTAGTCATCAGAGAAAGTCAAATGAAAAGTACTTTGAGAAGACCAGGTTGAATGCCAACCCTGTTCCCCAAGACTCAGTCCCTCAGGCACTACAAAATAACAGCTGGTCCCCAGCACTACAACATAGCACCAGCTTTGGCCTTCCTTCCCTTTTGTCCATGTCTCCTGTGGATCCCACAGACCATCCCTTCCTGGTCTCCATTCCCAATCATCATTGAATCCAAGCCTTCATCACTGCTGATAATTCCTGGGACCACACAAGAAAAACAGGTCAGTTAAATGGGAAGCACACAGTTAACACACTTTTTTTTATTGAGCTATACATTTTTGTCCTCTCCCCTTATTTCATCCCCCTACCCTTCTAACTTCTCCTGCAATGCCATGCTCCCAGTTTACTCAGGAGACCTTGTCTCTTTATCCTTCTTATGTAGATCCATGAATCTCTCTCTTAGGGTCCTCTTTGTTGTCTGTGTTGTTTTGGGTTGTATACTGTAGGTTGCTTTTTCTTTGCTTTATGTCTTGAATATACTTATGAGTGAGTACATATTATATTTGTCTTTCTGGGTCTAGGTTAACTCACCCAATATGGTTTTTTTCTAGATCAATCCATTTGCCTACAAATTTCAAAATGTCATTATTTTTATTACTGTGTGGTACTCCATTGTATAAATGTGGCATAATTTCTTTATCCATTCTTCAGTTGATGGTCATCAAAGGTTGTTTCCAGGTTCTAGCTATTACAAATAATGCTGCTATCAACATAGTTGAACACAGGTCCTTGTGATATGATTGAGCATCCTTTGGGTATATATGTAATAGTGGTATTGCAGGGTCTTGAGGTAGATTGTTTTCTAATTTTCTGAGAAATCATCATACTGATTTCCAAACTGGCTGTACAAGCTTGCACCCCCACCAGCAATGGAAGAACATTCCTCTTACCCTATATCTTCTCCAGCATAAGCTGTCAACATAGACAGGAGGACCAATGGATTTGAATCAAAGACCCAGATATCAATCCACACAACTATGAACACCTGATTTTTGATGAAATAAGCTAAAAATTTAAAATGAAAAAAAGAAAGCATATTCAACAAATGGTGCTGGCATAACTGGATATTAACATGCAAGAGAATGCAAATATGATGTAGGATTCCCCTCTGTATGCTGTGAATACCAATTGCTATTAAAGAAACTGGCTTGGCCTGATAGGGTATAACAGATGGGGGGGGGCTAAACTGAATGCTGGGAGAAAGGAGGTGGAGCCAGAGAGAAGCCATGGAGCCCCCTCCAGAGACAGACACTGAACCTTGCCAGTAAGGCACAACCACGTGGCAATACAGAGATTAATGGAAATGGATTAAATTAAGCTATAAGTGTTAGCCAATAAGAAGTTAGAGCTAATGGGCCAAGTAGTGATTTAATTAATACAGTTTCTGTGTGGTTATTTTGGGTCTGAGCTGCCAGGCGGCTAAGAAATAAACAAGAGGCCTTCTTACAACATAAATCGGTCTGTAACTATCCCCAAGCACAAAACTCAAGTCCAAATGAATCAAAGACCTCAACATAAAACCAACCACACTGAACCTCACAGAAGAGAAAGTGGGAAGTACACTTGAATGCATTGGCACAGGAGATCACTTCCTAAATATAACCCCAGTAGCACAGACACTGAGAGTAACACTTAATAAATGGGATCTCCTGTAACTGGGATGCTTCTGTAAAGCAGAGGACGTGGATAACAAGACAGAATGGCAGCCTACAGATTGGGAAAAGATCTTCACCAACCCCACATCAGACAGAGGATTGATCTCCAAAATATAAAAAGAGCTCAAGAATCTTGTTATAAAAAAACCCAAATAATCCAATAAAAAATGGGATACAAAACTAAACAGAGAACTCTTAACAAACAAATCTCAAACAGCTGAAAGACATGTAAAAAATGCTCAGCATCCTTAGCCATTAGAGAAATGAAAATCAAAACAACTCTGAGATTCCATCTTACACCTGTCAGAATGGCTAAGATCAAAAACACTGATGCCAACACACTTTTGTACATTGTACAAGTTGTACAAGTAAACTCCATGTAGCATTTCTTCAATGCCTTTTATCTTCTCTGAAGTAGATTATTGATGCCAGGAGTAAACATGTCTCATTGTCATAAAAAAGAACCTATGTTATTAAAACATCTAAAATGCCATATTGCGTTTATCTCTGAAGTGTTTGAAAATAAAGTGTCTATCTAAAATATATCTCTGTTTGACCTTGAAAGCATACCTAAAATGACTACAAGTTTAATTGTTATATATGACTAATTACTAACCTGAATTTCCGTATTATGCTAAACAGTTGATAATAACAACTTTCAAGAACTAGAAATTTGTATTACATTGTTTAATGAGCTGTTTAGGGACAATACTTTGAACAAGATTAGATATGTATGTACAGTATGTACTAACTAAATTAATCTTAAATTTGTTTCAATATACAAAATTTTTATACAATGTACAAAATTCCAATCCAATGTAAAACATTGAAAAATAGTAGCTGCTTTAAAAGTAGATTCAATAATCTACCTTTTTTCATATATATATATATATATATATATATATATATCCCTTTTTTTCTTTTCAGAGTAGATTCAACAATTCACCCTCTTATTCTATCATATGTTTCAACCTTTTTCTTTTCAAAACAAAAACTCTGAACCTAATCTCCTTTGTCCAACTTTACTCCTGAGTGTAAACAATAACAACTTGTAACAAACACCCCTAAACAATGACAAACATTCACAAACCATTAAGCAACAGAACCCCTCACCACAACTTTTCAGAATGTGGGCATTATATTCTTTAATTTACTTCCTGTTGTATGGGGTGATAGCATTGTTATGGGATCCTGAAAATAAAAATTTGGGTTAATTGTCAAGTCCTGGGAGAGGTTTCTTTATCATTTGTTGTTTAGTCTCTGCCTATTGAAAAAGTACAGGGCTTGTCTCAAGTCCTGGCTAGAGTAGTCTGTTAGGCTGGATCATCCCAGCTAGCCATTTCAAAATTGTTCTGAGCAGTTTGTACTTCAAAGCCAACCTTTAGGTGGTGTTTTTCAGTCAAGCAGTGTTATCATAGTCTTGGGGGAATTGCAATTGTGGGGCCCCATCCTCCTTTTGGAGATTTCAAAGGTCACTGTTTGGCCTACTCATAGTTCTCAATAAAATCTGATAGAGACTCAAACCTGACATAATGAACAGGAAGGTAGATGAAGCCTTTTTACAGAATTAGTTACTATTCTACATAACCATTATTTTTGTGACAAAAAGCTTAATATGGATATAGATATAGATAAATAAATATATATTAATCTTATATATTTGTGATAATATTTATACTTTAAGAAAAGTTATTAATGAGTCAATTGGAAACCAAAAGATTAGTGGCAATAAAGCAATCCTTAAATATTTGTTTTGTTTTGTTTTCTGACCCATATCATGTGGCTCTTCTGACATGAGACAGAGATTTGGGATTTCATTTTAATAATTATGTTTGGGTTTAGATATGGAGAGAGCCAGACCACAGCTCCAAAGCCAGCTTTAATCTTTGACTGAACTGGGACTATAATGAGACCATTTGCATTATATGTTTGTAAAGAACAGTAGAAACGAGCCATCATTTTGGAAGAATTATAAAATTTTATCCAGTTGGAAATGTGATATACCAATAGGCCAATTTGCTCTTTTTCTTGGAAAATTTTTTTCTGGATGATTTGTCCTTTTTCTGCTGATGTCCAGTGGTTTTCTGATTCCTTAGCTGAATGCTTTTATTCTCCTGAAAAGACAAAGACAAAACTGTTCCCCAACCCTAATTTTTGAAAGATTTTCTTTTGTCAAGTTATATCTAATCAGATGAAAAATATTTGTTAGTTTTATAGGTTAGTTTAGAATAAATGGTCAGGCTCTTTAATGAAGTATTATCTCTTATAATTAAGGGGAGTCTTAATTATAAGTTGTTCAAATAGAATTTTATCAATTTTGACGGTATCTATACCTTTTCTTCTCCTCTGAAAGCAAAAGCAAAACCCCTTCCCCACATAGCACATGTCCCACCTTCCATTCTGAGGTCAGTACATTTTTTAGGTATAACGGCTGGTTTAATTCTGTTTTTTTATTATTATTATTTTATTTTTATTTTTGCTATCCAATGTCTCTGTACAGCTGTTTTTCCTTTGTCATTGGCATTTAGAAAATTCAAAGTTAATAAAGCATTATGCAATATGTTTCTGGGTGTCTCTGTCACCCTTTCCTGTTATTTAACATATCCTTTTGAGTTCTATTTGATCTTTCTATAACTGCCTGCATTGTAGGATTATGTGATATACTTGTAATGTTTTTTATATTACTTTATATTATAATAAGCAAAAATATTTCATTTTCTTAGTGACATATGCAGGGGCATTTTCTGTGTTTAATTGTACATGTAAAACCATGACGTCCAATACCAAATGTGTAATTACCAAATCTGCCTTTTCTGAACTCAAGTTTTAAAACATGAATAAGTATCAATGGAGTGGTGTACATATTTTAGATTTCCCTCCAAACTCTTCAAAATGGAACACATCCATCTGCCAGATTTTATTCTTTTGAGTACCCTTTGGATTACTTCTTGCAAGTGGTGGTATTTGGTAGTCTAAAGAACAAGTAAGGCTTTCTTTATAATTTCCTTGGCTTGTTGCCATGAGATGGAAAAGTTTATTTTTAAATTTGTTATTGACATGATTTTTTTAATGAAAGTCTGAGGCTTCCAGCACATTTCCAATTCATAGTTGATTGATTTCTGCATTACCTTGTGCTAGAGGGCTTGGCAGTACTGTATGGGATCAGATGTGTGTTATGTATATGGAATGATTCTTATTCATGATTATATATTGTAACTAATAAATAAAAATGTCAATTCTGTATCATTTCATATAAACTTAATGCTTTCAATATGCAAAACAACTGTTTCTGTATATTGTGAATTGGTAACTATTTTGAGAGGTTCCTTAAAATCCATTAGTACCTTGAGAATAGCATATAATTCTGATATTTGGACAGAATCATAAGGATTTTGATCTACTTTGCTCAAATTTTCTCATTTGTGTCCTGCCTTTTCTGATTTATTTTCATCAGTATAGAATATGGGGGCTTCAGTTATTGGTGTTTCCCATACAATGTGAGGAAGGATCTATAGCTCTCTCTATAAATTGAATTCTCTTGCTTTGGGGATATTTGTTGTTAATCTCTTCCAGAAAAATTACCATAAACCCTTTGTTAGGGTTCACTTTCTAGCCATAATTTGTCAATTTCATCATTATTAAAAGGTGCTATAATTTCTGCTGGCTCTCATCCTACTAATTGGAGAATTCCCATTTTTAGTTTTAGAATTAACTCAAGAGACCTTTTTCCCATAATTTTTTAACTTTCTCCTTGGTTTCTTTGATGTGGGATTCCCCTTTGTATGCCGTGAATACTGCTGGCTAATAAAAAAATGTACTTTGGTTCTATTGTAGTGAAGAATAGGGCAAGGCAGGAACCCCAAGCAGGTAGAAAAAGAGAGAGTAGGCTGAGTAAAAGAGACCCATATAGCTGCAGAGGGGAAGGACACCTGCACACACATACTGGGAAACCATGAACCTCATGGTAATATATAAAATAATAGAAACGGGATAATTTAAGATGTAAGAGCTAGCTAGAAATATGCTTAAATTATGGCTAAATAGTATTGCAATTAATATAGTTTCTGTGTGATTATTTTGGTTCTGGATGGCCAGGAAATGAATGGGCATCCTCCATCTGCAGATTGACACACCTTCATGGGGCTGACTACATCCACATAAAAAGTGAGAGAGCTTGAAAAGAAATTCTAGGTCAAAAAAAAGTTTAGTGCATTTTCTTGGTAGCTTTTTTTTTTTTTTGGATGGGCTCTTTATGGTGGCAGTGAACAGGGAGTGCAGCAGCTCCTTTAAGAGAGGTCTTCCTGACTCAGGCAGCATTGGAGTTTGTTAGTCATTTGGGCAAGAAACTGTTCTTGCCTACACTGCTTGATGGTGTGCTGTATAAACTGGATATAAAGAACACACAGGAAAATGACTGCTGAACTTGCCTAAATGTGACATGGTCCTTCAAGGTTCCTGCTTCATGAAAGAGTTTGCCAGACATTCTGCAGGACACAGAAGAAAGTGACTGACAAACTTCCAATATAGGCAGAAATTTCATTGAAATTTCCTGCTTTATGGAAAAACTTCCAGATCCTATGAGCCTGTAGGCTGAAGGTGGATGCCCTAATGTTACAGAAAAACTTTGGGTGACTTTACAGGCAGCAAGATGTCTCTGTAAATTATAGAGTTTTGGAAGTTGCTTACAATGCACTTCTTGTTAACTTAGGTAATATATCATTCTGGGGTCTTTGACGAAATTGAAGAATAGATAGTTATATTTATAGTTTTCCTTAGTTATTATAAAATATAAAGTAGTTATAAACATTGTATCTATACATGTTCTTGCTTGACAACTGTTTTGTTGTATGTAGTCTTGCTATGTTAAAGTTAAAGCCTTCCTTTTTATTTAGACAGAAAAGGGTAGGTGATGTGGGATTCTCCTCTGTATACTGTGGATAACATTGGTTAATAAAGAAGCTACTTTGGGCCTATTGCAGTGCAGAATAGGGCAAGGCAGGAATTCCAAGTTGATAGAGGAGGAGAGATTATGTGTAGTAAAAGAGACGCCATGTAGCCGCTGGAGGAGAAAGAAGCCTGTGTGCTGGTACCAGTAAACCACAAGCCTTGGGGTAAAATATAACATACTAAAAATGGATTAATTTAATATGTAAGATCTAGCTAGAAATGTGCTTTAGCTATTGGCCAAACAGTATTGCAGCTAACATAGTTTCTGTGTGATTATTTTGAGTCTGGTAGACCAGGAAATAAATGAGCTGCCTCTGTCTTCATTATGTGGTAAATAGATTCATTCTAAGTTAATATCTCCCCTCTGCAGTAAAGTTCCTGTAGGGGATTGCTTGAAGTGTAGTTAGATCAGAGTGCAGATAAGCTAAGGATCTATATGATCCACATGTGCCTTCTATAATTTCTCTTCCATCAGTGTCAATTCTCTTTCAGCTTCAGCTGATGAGGCAGGGCAATAGCGCAAGCACAAGCAACCGCATGCAAATTCAGTTAGTAAGCCAAATTGGCAAATTGGTCTAGACACTCTGTCAGTGGACCAAAAACATGGTAACTAATGATGCTCACTCTTAGCCAATCACAACACACGAGCAGTGACCTCCAGTTTCAAAAGGACCAACCAGAAATGTTCCTGTGGCAGCTTAATTTCCCTAACATGATTAAAAAAAGACTTTTTTTTAAACAATAAATAGTTTCTGCATTGGATTCTCTTGGAGTTTGTGTCATTGACTTTGTATATTCTCATCCCCTGTGCTCTTGGAAACAGGGATTGCACAACAGGCAGCAGCAATATGCCCACAAAAACTGAACTACAACTGGTGCCAGACATGAATGGACCTTTTCCTTTTGCTCACCTTTTCTGTCCTCCTTACCTTCTTTTGGGCATTTTTCTTTCTTTCTTGCTGTCTCAGGTGCCATCTCTATCCAGACTCTCTGACAACATCTTGAGTTCACCCCCTTAGGATTTTTCAGTGAGTTGATCTCTATTTTCATTTTTTAAGCCCTTGGTGAGTTGGGGCTTTCTTTCATATCCCTACATCTTCTTTTCTTTCCCGTTTGTCTTCCTGGTTAGGAACTTTCCATCATAACTAGGTTTATCCTGGTACCTCCACCCAGGAGGTAGAACCATTAAAGCACCCTCCAGCAAGACTCTCTCCTGCCTGAGAGCAATTGCTGACTTTTGCCTGGGGCCACTCTCCGGGATTGTGTGAAGGCTCTCTTACTTTGTAGGGACTCCCTACCACTCTTCTGAGTGTAGACTGTTGGACTTCCTCTCCAAGTCTCTCTTTTTATCTAATCTGGTTATGTGCCCACCAGTTAAGAGCCGTTGGCTTTGGCCATTCGACAGTGGTTGAATCTGCTTTCCCTTCTGGGATTGAAATGTTCTCCTCAAGCAGTAGCTACTTCCACTAGCTTGACCCTGGAGCTGAGCATGGGGACCAAGATACGGTTGTTGCCACTAATCCTGTGTCTTCTGGCCCTTTTTTTCTTTGCTGCCACTCCTCACAGGCTCCTCCTCCTCACAGGCTCCTCCAGCAGGAGGGGGTCGTAGAGGAGACCAGGCAGACCTGTACGGGAGGAGGGCAGCCTCAGTGGCAGAAGTGTTTCCTCCTGCTCTGAAGTAAAAAAGAAGGAGGAGGAATTTGCTTGGAGTTCTTTGTACCACCCAAGGCATCTTGGCCCTGACTCAGCATTCCCTCTTCTACTATTACGTATATCCACACAGTCATGGCCCTAGAGATGCCTGACAGGGAGAACACATTTGTGGTTAAGGTAGAACGCCTTTTAGAGTACATTCTGGAGACAACTGATGTACTTCATGTGAAGGTGTCTGACATCAAAGGGTGCCTAAGTCTCAGGACTCTGCCCTGCTATTAGCCCCTGTCCCATGCCCCTTCCCTTAGCCCCTGGGGCCTCCTTCCTCACAAAGGGTAACACAGAAAACCTCGAGTTTCCCTGCCTGAAACATTCAGAGACTCTACACAGGCAGGATCTACTGCTGGGACCTAGCAAAAACAATGATTACCTGTCCCAGCAGACTTTTGTGGGCCCTTTTGACTGTGTGTCAGTGTCCTTCTCCCCTAGTTCTGCCTTCTTTGCTGCCTCCTGCTTTGACTCAATGGAAGTGCTTTCTCTGGAATTGCCTTCTCATAGTCCCACTGAGGATGGGCCCCCAGCAGGGACAGTTCATCACCTCTCAACCTCCTCCCCTGCCCTTGATACTCCAGAGACAGACACAGGGTCATTGCTATTCCCGGGGAGTCAGAAAGTAAAGAGGGGATCAGCCTCTCTCAGGATATCCTTGGTTCTATGGAATGCTCTCTTGACTCAAAGCTGCCGAGTTAGTGCCGGAAAAAGGCACTGGCTCCCATGGTGTCTTCCTGGTATGTTAATGTGAGATGAAATGTGGTGAATATGTCCTCATTTTGAACTTTCAGAGCATTGAATGAGGGCCACTGCCAGGTCCAGCATCTGTGGTTGCAGTCTATTTTCAATATGCTTGAGCACTTCCAAGTGCATCCCATCCTTGTGGAGTCTGGAGGCTCCAGTGATGTTGTCCTTGCCAGTTATGTGCCCTCCCAGCAGTGGCAGGGTCAGGAGCAGGCGGGGAGCCATACAAGGGTATGTAAGAGTGATATTGCTACCCTGATTCTTGATATTTTGAGCAAGTACTCAGACAGTGGGCCATGCAGCTTCAGACCCATTATGATGGGTACTCCATATTGAAGGCAGTCCTTAAGCCCTCAGTTTTCCTCCAATGGCGTTCTGCTTGTGATAATGCAGCAAAAACACAAGCCCATACGAATCTGTAATTTGGACTTAGTCACCCTTGACCTGCTTACTGGCTATGGACTATACACTGATCCTGCATCACAATCCATGATTAGCCAGCATGCCTATTTCCAACAAGTGCCTGACCTAGCCTTCAAGGCCCTCAAACTTTGTATGCCCCAGGACAGTGTAGGTTATTTCTGCGGTCTTGTCGAGCAGGCTGTGGGACCATTTCCTGAAACTTTGATCAGTAAAACATGTTGGCCTCAAACTCAAAGAGATCTGCCTGCTTCTGACTCCCAAACGCTGGGACTAAAGACGTGCTTAACCACTCCCACATCCCCCGGATAAGAAACAATCTTTTAAATCAATAACTATAAGTGGGCATCTTTTAGGTAATAAAGAAGGCAAAAGAATGGCACTCTATAAAGATCTCACTGTTTGAATCACCTTAATAACAGCTCTTAAATCTTTTACTATTCTGTATTTTCCAGATTTCTTTTTAATAAAAAATACAGGAGAATTTCAAGGACTTGTTGATTCTTCAATATGCTAAGCATTTAGTTGCTCCTGTACCTGCTGTTCTAAAGCCTGCAGTTTCTGTGTTGTTAAAGGCCATTGTGCAACACACACAGATTTGTCTGTTAATCATTTTAAAAGTAGGAATGTAGGTACCTTTGGCATATCAGCAGCTGTTTTGCCGTGTTCTTGTACTACTTGAATGATTGGTGACAGTTTTTTAGAATATCTTGCAATATTTTCCCCAGAAACATACATTAATTTATGGTTTGTTTCTATAATGAGGGGATTGTTAATCTGATTATTCCATTGCTGTAACAAATCACATCTCCATATATTCATTGCTATGTTAGCCACATCTGTCTTTAATTTTCCTCTCTGTCCTTCCAGACCTATACATTCAGCCCATCTCATGCTCTGTTTTATCTGTAATAAAGTTAAAATCCCTAAAAGCTGAACATTTACCTTCTGAAGAGACCAATTTGGATGCCAAAATTCTCATGAAATTATTGTTACAACTGCATCTGTGTCAACCAGACCTTCAATGACAATGTCATTTATTCATATCTTTAAATTTGGTCCTTGTTCATTTGTAGAAGTTTGTCAAAATACTCACTTTATGGTTTGTCCTGAATTTTTTCTTTCTATTATTTCTGTTCTCTCTGTTTTATTATCTAGAGCAGTATGGTTTCTTACAATAAGCATTAGATTCTTTAATTTCTCTGGCAATGCATTTTCTTGACAGTGGCAGGGAAAGATTGAAATGGTTTTGGCATAGGAGTCTGTGAGAGGTCCCTGAAGGAATTTCCCAACTGGACAAGGTTACCTTGAATATTTCTTTTTGATCGAAGTTTATTATTCCAGTGCCTACCTTTGCCACACCTTATGCATAATCCATAAGAGGGGGTATTCTGTTTGGATTAGTTTTAGAAAAGACATTGTTTCTACGAAAGCCCTGATTACAACTTCTTTTAAGGTGACCTTGTTTGCCTCAATTCTAACACTTGAAATTTCATTTTTTTATCAAATGTTTGGATATCACTTCTCCTCTCCAAGCATCATCATGATCATAAAATTCAATATTGATTGCATCTCAGATTCTTTCATCCAAGGGTGCTGACCTTGCCTTTAAAAGCCTAATTATCCTTTTGAATTGATAATTAACATTTTCAAAAGCCAGAGATTGAATTGGTATTTGTCTAGCTTCTGAATGTGATTTTATTCTTTTTAATGCTGAAGTCAGTCTTTATAAGAAATTTGTTAAGGTTTTGTTGTGCCCTGTATATCTTTAATAAATGACTCAATTTTCCTTCCTACTTCACCAATTCTGTCCCAAGTATTCAATGCTATTATGAGGCATCGATTCAGGGCATGGTCATCATATAAAGATTGCCTTTCTATAGTACCATAATTGCCTTCTCCAAGAAGCTGATCTTGGAAGATTTCCATACTTCTAGTCTCTGTTGTTCAATAGTCTTAGTCTTTTTCTGAATCAAGTGCTATATTGTAATTATTATAAAAAGCTATAACCAAATCTATTAAGTCCTTAGGAATAACTCTATTACAACTTGACCACAAGTTTAGCATTTCCTTCACAAAAGGCGAATACATGCTATATGAGTCTACTACTTCTTTGAATCTTCTTAAATCTAACATTGGCTCTGGAGTCAAATTAGGTCTTACGGACCTAATTTGGCAACTCCTGTAAGGTTATTGGATATACTAAAGTTGGTTGTTTGAAAACCTTAGACAATTCCATTCTAACTTTACAATGCAATGCTGAAATTGGTTCTCCATTAAATTTCTCTGTTTGGATCTGAATATCTCTATAATCTGCTTTATTAAGTTTTTCTAAGGCCTGTATCTAGGCAATCAAACCAAACAACTGTTTTTTCAAACATTTTATTTTATTTTGCTTTATAAATAATACCATTCAAAATTTCCACCTTCTCCCCTCCTCCCATTTCCCACTCCCCCACTCATCCTCTTCCCTCCCCCTCCAGTCCTAACAGAGGGCAGGGTACCCTGCCCTGTGGGAAATCCAAGGCCCTCCCCCCTCCATCCAGGCCTCAGAAGGTGTGCATCCAAATAGACTAGGATCCCAAAAAGCCAGTATATGCAGTAGAATCAAATCCCAGTGCCATTATCATTGGCTTCTCAGTCAGCCCCCATTGTCAGCCACATTCAGAGAGTCTGGTTTGATCACATGCTCGTTCAGTCCCAGTCCAGCTGTCCCTTGGTGAGCTCCCATTAGATCAGGAACACTGTCTCAGTGGGTGGACGAACCCCTCGTGGTCCTAACTTCCTTTTTCATCTTCTCCCTCTTTCTACTCTTCAACTAGACCTGGGAGCTCAGTGCAGTGCTCCAATGTGGGTCTCTGTCTCTATCTACATCCATTGCTGGACGAAGGTTCTATGGTGATATTCAAGATTTTCATCAGTGTGGCTATGGGATAAGGCCAGTTCAGGCACCCTCTCCTCTACTGCCCAAGGACCTACCTGGGTACATCCCTTTGGATACCTGGGAACCCCTCTAGAGCCAAGTCTCTTGCCAACCCTAAAATGGCTCCCTTAATTAAAATATCTTCTTCCCTGCTCCTATATCTGCCCTTCCTCCATCTCAACCATCCCACTCCCCCAAGCTCTTCCTAATCCTCCCCCTCTCTCCACCCCACCCCCGCCCCCATGCTCCCAACTTTTGCCCTGTGATCTTGTCTGCTTCCAATTTCCAGGAGGATCTATATATGTTTTTCTTTGGGTTCACCTTATTATTTAGCTTCTCTAGGATCATGAACTATAGGCTCAATGTCCTTTGTTTATGGCTAGAATCCACTAATGAATGAATACATACCATATTCATCTTTTTGGGTCTCGGTTAACTCACTCAGTATAGTGTTTTCTATTTCCATCAATTTGCATGCAAAATTCAAGATGTCATCATCCAAGCAACTTTTTATAAGATAAATGAGGAATTATCAAAATGATAAAGAGGATTATCACAATAATAATTAATAGTATGTTAATCCCAATTAAGTTAATTATACCTTTATTTAGTTGTTCCATTTTTAAATCATGCATTACAAAATCATACAGAGAACTAACTTTCTCCATTGTAATTTTGCTTCCCATTTTTTTTAAAGTGGGAAAAATCTCTCCCTTTTAACTAATTCCTCCCTTACAGAGTTCCCAATTTTCTCACCAAGTCTGCCAATGATGATGGTGAAGATGAGGCTTATTGCAGCTGCATAGAACTGTAAAAGTCTGATTGTGGTTCAGGGCAGCTTGGCTTCAACCTAGTTTGGCAGCAGCCCAAGAAGCGGTTTCAGGGAAAGCCCACCAGAAGAGAAGAAAGCATAATCTAGCAGGTAGGGGTGTGATTCCAACTACATGTAGCTCTGGCCTATGCCAGTGGCTGTAAAGTCTCAGGCAAATGGTTTTTTCATGAATTTGTAACCCAAAAATTGGGTGCCAGATGTAGCAAAACTAGTAAAAAATCCCGGACACAAATATTGTGGTTTAAGTTGAAGATCAGAAAAGCAAAACAGCCAAATAGCTAGAGAGTTCTTACCTCTACCAAGGCTCAGACAAAGAGCGATCCCATCCTCAACATGACTGCAGACTGCAATGTTCTTCACTAACCTCAGACTGCAATGAGCTCTTGTCTCCGCCTGCCTTACATATCTCTCTCCACCCAGTCACATCACTTCTGTCTCAACATCCCTAGTGCTAGGATTAAAGTCATGCACCACCACCTCCGTGGTTTCTAGTGGCTTAGCTCTGCACTCTGATCTTCAGGCAAGCTTTACTTATTAAAACACAAATGAAATATCACTATACACATAGATTGAGATCCAATGACATAGATTTATACATTAGACTTATATGTCCTAAAACCATAGAAACATCTATCTCTCCAAACAAAGTCATATAATTTCATTATCCATTTGAATCATGTTTTAGACCCAAGTGTCAATGTCTTCATATCTTCAAACAATGCATCAAACAAGTGTTGCTTATGATAACAGTTTAGCATTAAGAGATAGGCATGATGTTTTCACATGAAATCTAATCACTTAAAATAATACTCTTACCCATTTTGAAACAGAGACTCCTAAAGGGGAAAAAATAACTAAGAAAAGGATTAAAGAGTGAAACACAATTTCTCTTGCAGGTATCAGAGTCAGAGATTTGGGGCACCTGCCTAGCTGGAGCTGAGTTGTCTGTGACAGTAAATAGCCCAGCA
This sequence comes from Ondatra zibethicus, assembly GCA_004026605.1. Lineage (NCBI taxonomy): Eukaryota > Metazoa > Chordata > Mammalia > Rodentia > Cricetidae > Ondatra > Ondatra zibethicus. Next base: position 24,727 of record PVIU01019555.1, read on the forward strand.
CAGCAGTGACTACATAGTGCTATCTGGTTCTGCTCTGTATATTGTGTGGACTGGGATCTTTCATTTCGTACTTCATTTGCACCTGCTGAGTGATACCACACAATGGCAGCACTTTCAACTCTTTCCACTTAGGAAGCAGCATGGATGTGAAACAGTTGCACCCACAGCATTCATCAAGGCCTCCGCCTCATCCCTGTTGTGGAGAGTGTAACTCCCTTCTCTTTGTAGCCTGTTTAGTCATAAAAGAAAAAAACTGTGCTTTTACATGATTAACAAAGGAACAAGAAAAAGGGATAATCTGAAATTTTATTTTTCTTTTTAAATTATATTGAATTAACAAAACTGTAGTTGTTATTAAATACTTCCCTTTAAAAATAATGTCTTCTAGATATAGAGAATATTTGATAGGCACTCAGGTGGTTAGGAAATGAATTACATTTTTTAAAGTTGGAGGACACATATGTTTGACTTGTATGGTAAATATTTTGAATCTAAGTATTCATCAAACATGTCAACATGGTTTGGAAACAAGAGTATATTAAAGTTCAGTCAGTCTTTCACTCAGAGTTCTTTGACATTCACTTAGGGAATAGAGTGCTTGGAATGCCAAATGCTGCTGCATGTTAAAAGTTGGTGAAAAGTAAATATCAAACTAAAATTAAGCAACATTTAAAAGAAAACAGGAGATGAAGACAAATCAGAAACCTGTCATCAAAGTTATCAAAAGACCTATCAAATACTGGAATAAAAATTAATTAACAAACATATTGAAGGGAAAATAGAAAGATGATAGATGAAGGGCAAGAAAAAAGAGAGAAACAGAAAGAAAATAGTAAAAGGGCTTAAAATATTAAGGATTCACATAAGACACAAATGTCCTCTTTAGAAAGTATCATCTCTTTAGAGAATAGAGTCACAGTTTTGAGAACTCTACTGAGATTAATCCATCAAAGTCTAAAAAATCTTGGTTTAGGAGAACATGTGAAATAAGTGATTATTTAACCAGAAAAGCTTGTGATTATAGAGTAGGAAATCTTTCCATGATCAAAATATCTGTTGTAATCTGGATACTAAGGTTGTAGAATGTAGTAAGAGGCAAGCAGGCTGTGTCCCCGACTGCCCGGCTCCTGGTCGCCTGGCTAGCTTAAACCCCAAAATAACCACACAGGAATTGTATTAATTAAATTACTGCCTGGACCATTATATCTAGCCTTTTCTTGGCCAACTCTCACATCCTGATCTAACCCATTTCTATCAATCTGTGTTCACCATGAGGTCGTGGCTTACTGGGAAAGATTCAGCATGTCTGACTCTGGTGACTTCATGGTGGCTCTCCCTGCCTGCCTTCTTTCTCCAGCATTCAGTTCTCTTTTCCCCACCTATCTAAGTTCTGCCCTATCAAAAGGTCAAGGCAGTTTCTTTATTCAACCAATGAAAGCAACACAAATACAGAAGGAACTCCTACACCATTTCCCATTTTCTGTTTAAACAAAAAAGAAAGGCTTTCACTTTAACATAGTAAAATTACATATAACAAAACAGTTATCAAGCAAGAACTACAGTTACCATATTTATATCTACTTTATCTTTTATCATAACTAAGGAAAACTATAATAATAACTATCCATTCTTCAACTCCATCAAAGACTCTAGAAGGATATAATATTATCTAAGTAAATGAGAAGTAAGCAACTTCCAAAACTTTAGAAGTGACAGAGACATCTTGCTTCCTGGACTGTCACTCAAAGTTACTTTGTACCATTGGGGCATCCATCTTCAGCCTATAGACCCATAGTATCCAGCAGACTTTTTCATAAAACAGGAAATTTCAAAGACAGTTCAGGCACTTCTGTATCCTGCAGAATGTCTCGCAGACTCTTTCATGAATCAGGAACCCCGAAGGATCAGTAGAAGAACTTGGGTAATTCACAGAGTGCTCTGGGAAAAGACTAAGGAGTCACTGAACATAATTTCACTTTCCTTTCATGAAGATAGTCTTTCTAAAAGAGAAATTTGAAAACTGTCAAAGGATAAAGCTTATTCCTGTGATGTTCAGTGATTATTCAAGAGTCAATTCATTGTTCATCTTAAACAAGATTAACCTTAAACATACAAAACGGCTGCCATAAATATGGGTGTCCCTTCACCACTTAATTTAATATATTCATGTGTATTAAATAAAACTCAAACATTGAACGTGAATACATTGAAAGGATGCAGAATCCTCATTGAAAGGAAGTAGTTAAGCTTACCTAAATATGAACTGTGTGGGCTGGAAAACATAATACTCAAGTAAATATGAATTATTAATCATTAATAATATCAATGATGGTAAATGGAAGCTTGAATCCATTCCTGTGGTTTTCTTTTGTACCTTCAAGAAGTATCAAGAAGGTGGGCAGTGGTGGTGCATGCCTTTAAATCCCAGTACTTGGAAGGCAGAGACAGGTGGATCTTTGTGAGTTTGAGGTCTGCCTGGTCTATTGAGTTCCAGGACATGCTACAAAGCTACACAGAGAAACTCTGTCTTGAAAACAACAACAACAACAACAACAGTAAAAATAATAAATAAATAAAAAAAATATCAAGGGGCCATCAACCATCCTCAAGAGTATTCATGTCAGTATATAACCATGACCACTTTTGATAAACACTCATTTGTGTTTCAAAAGCAACTTGATTAGGGATTTTTCCAAATATAATTAGACATCCCAAATAATTTATTGTAATGTGAAATTGAATTTGCTCTTCTGGTGTGTTTCCCTGCATCCTTTTGGATGATGTTACTCTTTTTTCTTAGAGATTTGGATAAGCCTGAAAGCAGAATCATCTGAGAATAAGCATTTCTAACTGCTTCTCAAAAAGGTCTGAACTCCTCACAGAGATTATCCCAAGTGTATTGGACAGGATAGGAAGAAAAATTCCTCTTTTCCACACAGCAAGAAGCAAGGAAAAGATAGCCCTGACATTGGGAAGTGTTAAGAAAGGTACATGAACCTAAAACATCTGTGAGCTTAAGGGAAACTACAGTTTTGGGAGCTGAAAGCTGTCAGAGCTCCTGCAGTGGGTGTGCCTCAAAAGGGTAATTATTGCTCATAAATCTAAAGTGGCCACTGTGCATTCTGCCACAGGTGAAAATGCAGTGGTAACTGGGGGGGTCTATGTCTATAGGAGGGCAAACCAGGCTTTGTGTTCCCCAAAGACGATAATTTATAAACCTTTTTAGGAAAGAGGTATCCTTCTCAAGAACACCAGATATAAAATTGTCTCCACACACAAAAAAAAAAGATTCGAGTTAGAACTTTTAAGGAGTTAATAAGACTCTCCTTCTGACCCGAATTTGTAGTCTGAAATTTACTCCATGTAGAGTTATAACTCATTGCTTCTAGTTCTGATATAAAAGACTGTATATATCTCACATATAATACTCAGTCTTTAGTTACTTTTACTAATCAATTCACAGACATGACACAAGACATAAAACAGTTTAGTGTTTCCCTGGGTTGCCCTTTTTGTTAATGTTATTGAAAGAAGTCAGTGTAATGTGGAAAAGCTCTCTACTGAAATATTTAAATTTTAGTCACTATCTATATCTTCTTTGGACTGATAATTCCAAGCATCTCAACTCCCACAATGCTTTTTTTAAAAAAAACAAAACACAAACCTAGAAATACTGTAATGGTCTACAACTCTGTGTTTTTCAACAGGATGGTCCAATAGGAAGCAATTCTTAACAAGACATGTGGCTCAGCTTTTATATGTTTTGAATAGGTCATGGCAGGTCAGTATATAAAAATATGATTATACATTGGGAAACATAGCTTCATCATATGTTTACTTATACACAGCTACAAAAATTGACAAAAACATTATGGGATTGTCAACAAACAGTTACTCATTGGTTAGCTTTACAGAGAATATGGGTAAATTAATCTTTTACCTATAAATGTTGTCTACAACTGCATAGGTCAAACAAAATTACATAATAAATGGTTTTAAAAGAATTCAGAAGGAATTGACCATTTTTAATTTTTTTACTAGCATTTAAAGGTAACTTTTAGTGGAGCTATCAAAAAGCTACAGTGAAGTTACAATAAGAAGGATGACAGTATTCATCCTTCTTTAATCCAGCTTTAAAGAAAATGGATAGGGAGAACTTTACTCCATACTTTAGCATGAGGAGCTATGCTGATTGAAACTTCTGACTTAGACTTTGTATGACTAGATGATCAGAAATTATGATTCTTGCCCATGTTAAATGAATTCAAAGTCAGGCAGTGGTGGAGCACACCTTTAATCTCAGGGAGGCAGAGGCAGGTGGATCTCTGTGAGTTACAGACCAGCCTGGTCTACAGAGTAAGTTCCAGGACAGTCAGAGACAAAGAAAGCAGCCCTGTCTTGGAAAAAAGAATAACTCAAAGTTAAAAATAAAAGAAAGCTCAGACAACGAATGAATGAGGTTTATTGTATTTAAAAGTGAACTGGTCATCCAAAATGATTGCTATCTTTGAAATGCGGGAAAAGCACCTGGATGGCAATTCTGTTAGTGGCTTTAATCTCTGAGAAAACCAAATGCAGGAAATTGGGCTCTGTTTTCAGAAACCATGAATGAGAATCATAATCAGCCTTAGGGGTAATAGAAATCACTCTGAATAAAGAATTTAAGTATTTCATCAAAATTTCCCATGGTAAGTTTCTGAAAATAATTTTTTATTGATTTTTATTGAGCTCTACATTTTTCTCTGCACTCTTCCCTGCCTCTCCTCTCCCCTTCAACCCTCCTCCAAGGTCCCCATGCTCCCAATTTACTCAGGAGATCTTGTCTTTTTCTACTTCCCATGTAGATTAGATCTATGTATGTCTCTCTTATGGTCCTCATTGTTGTCTAAGTTCTCTGGGATTGTGATTTTCTCTCCTGGAAATAATTTTGAGAGCTACATATAGCATGTACTTTCAGTCTATAGACTTGAGAACCAATAGCAAAGTTTCTACATGCTTTTCTTAATACTCTTGGAATGATTCTTTACATCACTGAACAAGCTGTTATGACCACATCCATGAGTTTTAAAGTTAGACCCACTGAATGAAATAAAAAATCCTAAAGTGAAAAGAACCACAGGTTTAAGAGAGGGAAACACAGAGGCAAAGCCTCTCCTCAGTGAACTCAGTGTCTTTTTCATGTTAGTTGACTAATATAAAGAAATTTAAAAGCACTATTTGACCATGATATTACTGGTAATATATGAGTTAAATCCCCTTTTAATTATGTGATAAGTTGAGACGAGTACTTCATCTGTAGATTCTAATAAGTCACAAGCAGATCAGCAAACTGTTTCAATAATTTTAACTTTCAAACCTTCATGGAAATGAAAAGTATTTATATAGATTACCCAGTATAAGATACAGAAATCCTGTTACAAAACAATTAACATTAAACATTCCTTTAAAGTGTTTGTATCTAGATACAATAATGGATAATTGAAAACCTTTGTTAAGCCATTGCTACACATATAAAAAGAGAAACATCATATATTACCAGAAGTTGGATAAATTACTCTAAAGAATATGAAAGCATTTTGCTGAGAAAATTGTAGCTTCAGGAGTAGAACTAGTCTTGAGAAAGGTGTTGGCTGAATTACAATCAGTTTCATCCTTACAAAAGCAATAAAGGTACTTATGTCATTGCTTCATAGTTTTTAAAAAAATACATCAAATGGATTTTTAAATTTACGTTAGAAGAGGTGCTAAGGAAAAAATAATGGATCTAGCAATAAAGAGAAACTAGGAATTTTCAAGCTATAGTGTAGATATTTCTGTTCCTAGTAACATGTTATTACATAAATATCTGCATATAGTATGTAAATTGTTAATATATTTTAGTGTATTCTCCCTGGGCATTGCAGGCTGTCTTATTAATAGATGCTGACAGAGAAACACTAGATACGTAGTTCAAAATTATTATAGGGCAAAGGGGGAAAGAGAGGGAGAGAATCTTAGTAATATGTTTTGGAATTGCATAATTCTTTTATTGAAAATAGTTTTTATGCAATAAATTCTGATTATTATTTCCCCTCCATCTATTCCTCTCAGTTCCTCCCAACCTCTCCTCTAATTGAGATCCACCTCCTCTCTGTTTCTCATTAGAAAACAAACATGCATCGTATTAGAAAATGAAGAGGACCCTAAGTGATAAAAATAAAAATAAAATTCAAGATAAGACAAAAACAACTATACTGGAATAGGACAAAACAGACAGAAAAGACTCCAAGAAAAGGCACAAAAAGAGATATTAATGCATAAATCCATTTGTTCCCTCACCCAGAAATCCTACAAAAACCACTAAACTGGAATCCATAATGTTTACACAAGACCTGTAGTAATAACAGTAATAATAAATAAAGAAATAAATGTAAAAAAGGTGATATGTCATTACGAGACAAGATACTATTGAGTTATTTTCTGTTCACTATCTACTGCTGGACATGCAGCCTACCCTTAAGAATTGTGTTTCCCCAGTGAGACTCCCTTGGAGAAAACTAATTTTCATTTGCATGTGGTTATCAATGGTGAGAGAAGCATCACTGAATGCTTATGTATCTGTTACATCTGCTTCAGGAAGGCATTCGACAGCATTTGGAGAAAAGGACTTTGGGAAACAATTGGTTCTACAGGTACCCAGAGAAAATCATAAGAATAATAGAAAATGTAAATAGAGATATCTTTGGATCAGTTAAAATCTGTGGAGAACTAAGTGATTGGTTTAAGACAATCATAGGAGCATTGCAGGTATCCATCTTCTCATGATTACTCTTTAATATTTTCCTGTAATTAATAATAGTGACTGCCCTGAAGGATGAGAAGATACATGTGCAACCTAAAGCAAACATTCAACTTTGTCTATTTGGGAGGAAACTTCAGTTCAAAGTAGGGAACTATTTCAGATGCCAAGAGGCAGATAGAAAAGCCAGGGCTGCGTTCCAGGTACTTGATATGATTTGGTCAGCAAGAGACATAACAACAACCAGATTACAAGTAGATGAGATACATGTCTTGAGCTACCTTCTTTTTTTTTCCCCATATTCTTTTATTTTTTTCCCTTCAAAAAAAATAATTTACAATTCCTCCCCTTCTCCCAGTCCCCTCCCGCTCCCCCCCTCCCACTGCTTCCTTAAAAGAGGGCATGGTGCGCAACCCTGTGGGAAGTCCAAGGCCCTCCCCCCTCCATCCCGTCCTAGGAAGGTGTGCATCCGAATCGACTAGGTTCCCAAAAAGATAATACATGCAGAGGAGATAGGCCTTAGTGTCATTGTTGATGGCTTCTCATTCTGCCCTCATTGGCAGCCACATTTAGAGAGTCCAGCTTGATCATATGCTCATTCAGTCCCGGTCCAGCTGGATTCAGTGAGCTCCCATTAGATCAGGCACACTGTCTCAGTGGGTGGTCCAGCCCCTCGCGGTCCTCCCAAGGTCCAGTCGAAGAGCAAAAGGTGGGAGAAGATGAGCAAAGAAGTTGAGCTACCTTCTTTACAACTCTGAAGCCCGGACAATAAAATGCTCCTCAGAACAGCGGCTGAGTGGCATGTCTCAGGAGGATTCTAGGTGTCACATGAAGAGATAGGCTGTGCAATGATGACATCAAGAAACATCTCCATCTACAGAAGGAAGTAAACTACAGGATATGGCAATGGCGCTTGAGATACTTCGGCAATGTTATGAGAATGAATGATGGCAGATACCCAAAAATAGTACTGCTTGGAGGAGTGCACGGGATAAGGTGAAGAAGAAAGTCCCCCAAAACAATGGATAGACAACATAAAGGAAGAACGTGGAACCTTGGGTATGACAGTAACACAAGCATCCAGGACTGCTCAGGATAGGAAAGACTGGAGGAGAATTGCCATATATGGGCTGCTCATGCATTCTTAAGCATTGCTGGGGCATAAATGATAATGATGAAAGCATTGATCTTATTTGTCTAGGCCTTTCTGACTTTTATAGTCTCCATTGAGAAGTCAGCTATAATTCCACTTTGTATGGTATGTGGCCTTTTCCCCTTGAAGCACTTAGTATTCTTTATTCAATACATTTAATGTTTTAATTATTTTATGCTGAGGGTACTTTCTTTTCTGGTCTGATCTATTTTGTGTTCTGTATTCTCCTTATACCGTTATGAAATTTCCTTCTTTATAATGGGATTTTTTTCTATAATTTTGTTGAATTAATTTCTGGGCCTTGGATCTGGGTTTTATCTCCTTTCAGTATTGCTGCTCTCAGATCTTGTCTCATCATAGTGTTACAGATTCTTTAGATGTTTTGTGCCAGGATTTTCTTTGGTTTAATATATTTTAACGGATGTATCAATTTCTTCTATTGTGTCTTCAATGATTGGGATTCTCTCTCTTCCATCTCTTGCTATTCTGTTGGTGTAACTTGCCTCCATAATTCCTGTTAGAAGTTCTAATTTTTTCATTTCCAGATTTCTCTCAGTTTGTGTTTTATGTATTGATTTTATTTCACTTTTTTCTTCATTTTTTAAAAATAAATTTACTTATTTTATTTTACATCCTGGCCAGTTTCCCCTCTGTCTTTTCTTCCCGTTCCATCCTCCACTTTCCACCTTTCCCTTCATTTCTATTTAGCAAAGGGCAGGTCTTCCATGGATATCAACAAAACATGGCATATCAAGGTGCAGTAAGACTAAGAACATCCCCTTGTGTTAAGACTGGGCAAAACAATCCAATATGAGGACTAGGGTCCCAAAAGCCCGTCTCAGAGTCAGAGACAGCTCCTGCTCCCACTGTTTGTAACCGCACAAGAGAACCAAGCTACACAACTCTAACAAATATGCAGAGTGCCTAGTCCCATGTAGGACTCCCTGGTTGTTGGTTTAGTCTCTATGAGACCCTGTGAGCCAAGGTTAATTGAGTCTGTGAGTTTACTTGTGGTGTCCTTGACCCATTTGGCTATTACAATATTTTTTGTCCCTCTTCTTCAGGATTTCCCCAACTCTGCCTAATGTTGAGCTGTGGGTTTGCATCTGTTTCCATCAGTTGCTGGATGAAACCTCTCTGATGACGGTCGAGATAGGCACTAATTTGGTCACAGATGGCCAGTTCAGGTTACATATCTGTTATTTTTAGGAGTTTTAGATGGGGTTATCTTTGTAGATTCCCAGGAGATTCTCTTGTGCCAGGTCTTATTTTACCCTGAAATGCCCGCCCCCTTACAGTAATCTCTTTTAGTGCTCTCCTCCTCCACTCTCCCACTCTGATTGCTCATGTTACTATCCCCACCTGCCCTCAGTCCATTTAAGAAATCTCTCCAATTTTCCCTTTCCAGGGAGATCCAAACAACCCCTGCCCAACATTAATCCTCCTTGATCTTTAGTGTCTCTGGGTCTGTGGATAGTTACCTTTTATTTTACAGCTAATATCAACTTATGAGTAAGTACATACCATGTTTGTCTTCCTGGGGTTGGGTTACCTCACTCAGGATGGTTTTTTACTAGTTCCATCTATTTGCTTCTAATTTTCTAGTGTCCTTGTTTTTTAACAGCTGATTAATACTCCATTGTTTAAATGAATGTAATTTTCTTTATCCATTCTTGATTGAGTAACGTCTAGATTGTTTCCACATTCTTTCTGTTACAAATAAATCTGATATGAACATAGTTGAACAAGTGTCATTGTGGTATTATTTAGTATCCTTTCAGTATATGCCCAAGAGTGATATAGCTGGGCCCTGTGGTAGGCTGATTCCCAGTTTTCTGACAAACTACCACAGTGACTTCTTAAGTGGCTTTACAAGTTTGTACTCCTACTACAATGGAGGAATGATCCATCATTCTGCTGCCTACAAGAAACAATGGTCAACACCAAAGAGAGATATTAACTCATAGTAAAGGGTTGGAAAATAATTTTCAAATCAAATGAACCTAAGAAGCAAGCTGGTGTAGTTATCCTAATACCTAACAAAACCGACTTTCAACCAAAATTAATCAAAAGGGATTGAGTAGGGCATTTCATATTCATCAAAGGAAATATCCAACAAGATAATGGCTCAGTTCTGAACATCTGTGCCCAAAATATAAGGGCACATTTGTAAAGGAACATTTCGAAAAATTAAAAACCAAATGAAACACACAAAATAATAGTAGACCTGAATACTCCTCTCCCACCAATGCACCTGTCATCCAGACAAAAACTAAACAAAGAAATAAATGAAACCCAGAGATGTTATGACTCAAATGGACCTAACAGATATCTACAGAACATTTCAGCCAAACACAAAAGAATATGCTTTTTTTTCCCTCTCAGCACTGTATGGAATCTTCTTGAAAACTGACCATTTACTCTGTCACAAAGTAAGTCTTAACAGATATAAAAAAAAAACCCTGAAATAACCCATTGTACCTTATGAGACCATGATGAATTAAAGCTTGATTTCATCAACAGCAGAAACAACGGAAAGCCTAAAAACTCATGGAAACTGAATAACTCTCTACTGAGTTACCACTGGGTCAAGAATGAAATAAGAAAGAAGTTAAAAATTCCTAGAATTCAGTGAAAAACGAGACACAATGTAAATGGTGCTAAGAGGGAAGTTCATAGCACTAAGTGACTTCATGAAGAATTTGGAGTGATCTCATGCTAGTGACTTAACAGCATACCTGAAGTGTCTAGAACAAAAAAGAGGCAGACATATCTAAGAGGAGTAGGTGGCAGGAACTAATCAAATTGAGGGCTGAAATCAATAAAATTAAAACAAAGAAAACAATACAAAGAGTCAATAAAACAATGATTAGGTTCTATGAAAAAATCAACAAAATAGATAAACCCTTATCCAAACTAACTAAAAGGCAGGGAGAGCATCCAAATCAACAAAATCAGTAACAATACCAGAGGTATAACAACAGACTCTGAGGAAATTCAGAAAATCATTAGGTCATACTTCACAAAAACCTGTACTCTATAAAAGTGTAAAAGCTAAAAGAAATGGTCAAATTTCTTGATAGATACCACCTCCCAAAGTTAAGTAAAGATGAGAACAACAATTTAAATAGACCTTTAACCTCCAAGGAGATTGAAGCAGTCATTAAAAGTCTCTCAACTTAAAAAATAAAAACCTAGGGTCATACGGTTTTAATGCAGAAGTCTACGAGACTTTCAAAGAAGAGTTAATACCAAAACTCTTTCAATTTTTTCTTGAGTTCTTTGTATATTTTGGAGATCAGACCTTTGTCTGATGTGGGGTCAGTGAAGATCTTCTCCCATTCAGTAGGTTGCCTTTTTGTCTTAATGACTGTGTCCTTTGCTTTACAGAAGCTTCTCAGTTTCAGGAGGTCCCATTTGTTCATTGTTGCTCTTATTGTCTGTGCCCTTGGGGTTTTACATAAGAAC
>PVIU01019556.1:0-36120 GCA_004026605.1 Ondatra zibethicus
CTCTCCAAGTGAAAGCAACCTCCTTTGCCATGCACACTGGCACTGTGCTACCACAGGCTCCATGAACTGAAACACCTGAAACCATGAGCCAAAGCCAAGTTTCCTACCTCCAAAGCATCTCCCTCAACATTTTGGCACAAAGATAGGAAGCTGACTAACACAGGCACTCCATAAGCAATCATTCTGAGGAACAAACACTTCTCCAGATAGAAGCGCTTTGTCACATTGTCACGCCATGTGTCGACCTTGTCTGGACCTGCCTGAACCAGGCTGAAACACACTTGCATGTAAGATAAAGCCCAAGATCTCCCCATGGATAGCTGGTCACAACCTCCAATAAATTCTATTTGTTTGATAAGAAAAGAGACAGAGGCACAAGAAGTTGCGGGGCCACAGAGTAGACATGGGCCCTACTCCTGGGAGGAAATAACTTCTACCATGAGGCCTCCAGTTCTCAACTGAGTTGCTGGTGTCTGGGAAGTCCTGCTGGTGCAGATCAGAGCTGAGCCTGCAGGCTGTAAAGTACTCTGGGGGCTCAAAACCCCCCATATCTGCAAGCAACTGCACATGAACTTTGCCTGAGTTCAGGGAAGGCAGCCCCAAGTAAACAGGGCCGTGTGCCAAGCGGAGCTCCTGCCCTTTGTGTATTTAGTCATGAGCAGAGGTTAAGCCTTCTGCTTTGACAGCATGGCCGATACAGCCACACCAACAGGATGCTCTAGGAGACTGTCCCTAAAGAGAAAAGCCGATGCTAGAGCCACAACCGAACAGGGTCTGACCTCCCTGGAGTAACAAAACCCCAAGGCAGCCAGAGCCCCTTCCTCCCACCAGTGAAGTTAGCACTGGGGGACCTGAGACTGCCAGAGCCTTGCTGATCAGAACACACAACCTGCTGAACCTGTTTTCTGAGCTTTGTGCAGACAGCTGTTGTCTGGAGACAGGAAACAAGGCCTACTGCCTTGGAAGAAGGCTAAGCACATAGCACTCTAGGGCGCCTGTGCTGCAGCTGAGATGTAAAGACCAACAAGGGCATCTCTGAGAGCAGACTCCTGTATTGTGGGGTGAAGAGCACCTCCGCTGGACTCCACATCCTAAGCCATGGGATAAAAAGTACATCTACTTGGTTTTGTGGTAACATTGGGGTTCAAAGTCAAGTCTTCCTCGTTTGGTGTTCTCAATCCAAAAGACCTTGGTCTCAGGACTTCCTCTATGGATATAGCAGTTTACTGGACCAATCTTGACAAATTTATCTGTCAAGGGCAACCTTGAGAATGAGAAAGGTCACTCACTAAAGGACTGACTCTATAAACTTACAAAGATACCATGGAAAGAAGTCCATGAGCCAAATCAGTATTCTTGGAAAGATTCTTACTTAGTATTTATGCTATATGTTGCTTTTAAATGTCACTATTACCTACTTCTTTTTTAAGACTTTTATTTTATTCTGTTTTATTTTATTATTCTAGTATGCTTGTCTGCAGGTATGTGTATGCACCATGTGTATGCAGTGCATGCAGTGGCCAGAAGAGGGAGAAATATCCTGTGGAACTGGAGTTACAGATGGCTCTGAACTGCCATATGGGTGCTTGGAACAGAACTAAGATCCTCTGCAAGAGCAGCAAAGCCCCCTCGCTACAGCCATCTCTCCACCCACCACCTATTTCTTTATTATCCCAGCATTTGCCAAGGGCTACCACAAGGTCATATAAGTTCATAGTCAGAGCCAGAGGCCAGCGTGGAGGACAATGTATTTGGTTAGCCCACTTTTCTCTAATTCAGATCATCTAGCTTCAAGTCTTTATGATAGTGAACAGTCCAGAAAACAACCGCAATTACTTTATTTTCAAATCTGGGGTCCCTTGGACCAGCTCATTGAATTACAGTGTTTCCACCTCTTGCTATACAAAGCACTAGACACAGCATTCCTTAACAGTGACATCTGCTCTGCTACCTCTTCAGGAAGAAGGTCACGTGGACACTGCTGTGAGAGTATGAGACAGTGTCTGTCAGAGGCAGGTACAATCAGAAGAGTGGGTGGGCTGTCAGTTCTGTCTGATTCTCTTCCCTTCTCAAAGCTTTAATGTACTCATTTATTTGCTTGTTTGTCTCACTGTATAGCTCTGGTTGTCTGGGAATTCACTATGTAACCCGGACTGTCCTCAAACACACAGAGATCCACCTGCCTCTGCCTCCCACGTGATGAGATTAAAGGTGTACACCAACACACAGGGCTTTTGTTTATTCTCTCTTATTTTCTTTACTATTTTTCTTTATTCTCTCACATATTCTCACCACCATGTAAGGCTCAAACCACAGATAAATGTAGTATACAAAGGCTCCTGACCCCCTCGTTGCTGAGGACAAAACAGGAATTAAGAATGGCTGCCCAGGTTCTAGAGACCAGGGAAAGTAGGTCAGTGTTTATCCTGACTCCAGATCAGTGTTCCTGAAAAGAAAGGGGATGTGAGGGTCACCAAAAGCCACAAGACAGCCCTAGTAGGCATGTCTTAAAAGCCTTTGGCTCCATCCTTTTACCAAATGAAAAAGAGTTGCTATGTGGATAACTAATTTCTGAAGCCCCAGCACAGCTGGGAGCCTTGGGTTTCTCCAGGTTGGAATAGGCACTGGCCCATGCATGCCCTGATCCATTTCCCATCTCTGCCAACCAAGGCCCAGGTAGCCAACATGAAGAAATAATAATGCTCCTCTGGCCTAAGTGGCAAAGCCAACACCATGTAAAAAAATGGTGTGATCATCTCCCATTGCACCCTCATTGGTGAGGCTTCGAAATGGCCACTGCAAATTCTTCAAGCACTTTACAAGCATTTTTAAACCTTTCCTGTGCCTACAGGGACAGCGAGGAAGGCTAGAATGTGAATGACATGTAAGCCCCTCCTCTGGAGGAACAAAGCCAAGGCACCTTTTAAGCCTAAATTCCGGGGAGGCTGCCCCGCCCCTTTTCAGTGCAGCCCAAGAAGTCTCTGTCTGCAGTCCACACGTGGGAACAAAACCCGACTGAAGACAGAGAACTTCCCACACTGCAGGAAGTCAGTGGCCAGCTACCAACGGCCAGCATCTGCTCCTCTGCAAACCTCTCTCCTCTAGATACCAATACAAGCCCTTCCTCTGTCTCCAAGACCATATGCCTCTGGTCACCAGCCAGGCAGGGACCTCCATGGAGCTCAGAGACCCATGCTAGGACTCCAGGGAAAGGATCAAGTTCAAGGAAACTCAGGCCCAGCAGAGAGAGACATGGGAGACCAGCCCTAGAGTCCCTGCCCTGGAGGACCACACACATCCATTGAAGTTCCTATGACAGAAGCTCCGCTCAGATGATTCGCCATCTACACTCATCCTGATTGGCCACTGAGTTCCCTGGGCCTCTATCCTGCAACTATCGGCTGAGAATAGGCATGGGGATGCCAGCCAGCACAATCCGGCTCACGCCTGTGTGCACACAGTGATGATTAATTCCAAACAGTAGGCGTGTGCTGTGCACAGATTAGTAGGGTTCTCTTACCTGCCTCAGAGACACCAAAGCTGGAAAACACCCAGGCTCAGGCAGAAGACAGCAAACAAGAGAAATTCCTCAGGGGCAAACACCCCAAAGTCTAGAGGAAATTAGGCCAAGGGAAGCTGCCAAGCTGGAGTCCTTGTTCCTCTCCCCAAGGTCTGTTTTCTTCACCTGTACCTGTCAATACCCTCTCATGACTCTCAAATCCTTCTTAACTATGTGGCTGTGCCCATTCCTGAAGATCAGAGAACAAGATGGAGAACTTCGGTTCCCATGCATATGTCCACACACATGGTTTTCACTGTAACTTTTATTATACATGAAAATCTCAAGGATTATAGAAAGAGCACAACCACTTCTGAGGGAAGGGACCAAGACAGCTTCACCAGCCTTCACAGGATGCTGCACACTAGAAGGCTAGCTCTCCCAAGGGTAGCTCTGCAAATTGCCACCTGGTCCAGGGCCACCATCAAGGAGCAAGCATCCTTATCCTTCTGGCAAGCATTTTTCCTGGCATCCCTTACACTGCCTCTCACTTTTGACCTAGCTCCTGAAAAGCCATCTAGAAACGGTCTCAGAAACTGAACTCAGGTCAGCATAGGAAACCGAACAGAAAGGTCGGAGCAGCACGATCCACCATAGTCAAAACTGCCACCAATACAAACTCAGTTTATCTTGATCAGGGAGTGGACGCAGATGGCCTGTCTGCATCGGGGCACAGCTCAGTTGCAGAAAGCGCAGCCACAGTGGTAGGTGTGCCTAGAGCAGCATACCACGCTACTTGGAAGGAGGCAAGCACAAGCCCACACAAGGTGCTGCCCCATTTGCAATTCGTGCAGAGCAGGAAGTTGGGGTGGACAAAAGAGATCTGTGCTTGCCCAGGGTCAAGGAGAAGAGTCCAGCTAAAGGCAATCTGCCAAGCACAGGGAGATAGTTCAGCAATGTGCTTGCCATGCAAGCATGAGGACCCAGAGCCCATGTTAAAAAGCCCTGGCATGATGACATGTGCTTGTAACCCCAGTGCTGTGGAGGCAAAGACAAGCAGACCCCTGGGGCTTCCTGGCCAGCCAGCCTTGCCTAATCAGTGAACCTCAAGCCAATGAAAGACCATATTATCTCCAAAAAGGAGTGGGAGGAGGGTTGCTGGGGGAAGAACAACACTCGAAGTTTCCTCTGACCTCCACATATACACACCTGCGCACACACAAGTGCATGTATACACAAAATGAATGGACCCATATACACAAAAATAGTTTTCTAAAGCTGTACTTATCTCTGAATTCTATACTTTAAATAAGAAGTCATATATTTAGTGAATTATATCTCAATGATGGTTTTTTTTTTCCCTTGGGGAAGTCAGAAAACTTGCAACTCACTCCTATCCTGGACTTAGAGAAGCCAAGCTAGCACAATCCAGGTAGGGGAAGCAGGCTCCCTGCCACCCACCCTCCTAACAGGCAGCCCCTCATCCTGGGTAGCGCTCCTTCCACACACACGGAGGGTCATCTTTCCTTGAAATCTGTTCCTCCCTACAGAACAAGTGCAGAACCCTGAGCACACCTGCACTCTCCAACATCAGGATGCTGCTCCTGTGGCCCTTGTCTCCTGCCCAGCCTCCCTGCATAAGGGAAGAAGCCAGACTTTCTGAACACCAGCCGGGCAATCCTGCTAGGGAAGCAGGTAACCACACCTTCAGTCTCCTCTGTTAGAAACACTGTTGCTTCTCAGCAATCTCAGGCTATCTCAGGATGACAGGAAGGCCAGCCCACCAGCTGTCACCATGAAGCCCAGGGGCCACCACGTTCCCAGGACACTGCCAAAGAATTCTGCCCTGGGAACGTGGACTCTGGTTCCCAATTATCTTCCATGGGCAGCGAGTCAAAGAGGCCTCCAAAGGACAGAATCAGGGCTGCCACCAGGCTCCCAGGACTGACCAAAGTGCTAACATGCTGTAAGTCACTCTGGGGGCAAAAAAAAAGTCACCATACAATTAACAAAGATTGCTCCAAGAACTTAAACAAATGCCTGGCACGGTGGCACCCACCTGTTACCCCAGTGCTCGCGATGAAGCAGGAGAACCTCGAGATGAAGATAAGACAAATTCTATTATCTGTGAGTTGGAAGTTTACATAGAAACCATTGAGGACATTCTCCAAGAACTCACAAATTTCAACTTAGGCATTTTTTTTAAGATTTTATTGTCATTATTTTATTGTTTTTTTAAGTTGTATGTTGTGTGGATGTGTGAGCAGGTGCCCAAGAAGACCAGAGAAGTCAGTTCTCCTGAGAACCAGAATTATAGACAGTTGTGAGCCACCTGGTAAGGAGGCTGGAAATCAAACGAGGGTACTCTGAAAGAGCAGTATGTGCTCTTAACCACCAAACAATCTCTCCAGCCCACAAAGGTTCTACTATTTTTATTTTGTGTGTATGGATGCTTGTTTGGATGTATGTGTATGCATTATATATATGCAGTGCCCAGAGAGGCCAGAAGAGGAAGCTGAACCCCCAGATAGTTGTTAGCCACCATACTGGTGGATTCTGGGAACTGCGTTGGAGTCTTCTGCAAGAACAGCAACCACTGAGCCATCTCCCTAGCACAGGCTTAGGGAGTTTTAAGTTACTCCAGAGCAAACCCCCCCCCAAAAAAATAATTTCTTATTGATGGTTGGTGTTGGAGGGCCCAACACACTGTGTGATGTCACTCCTGGGTTGATGGTCCTGGATGCTATAACAAAGCTGACAAGCAAGCCACGGGGAGGAAGCCAATAAACAACACCTCACCATGGCCTCTGTACCATTTCCTGCCTTCAAGCTCCTGCCTTAAGTCCCTGCCCTGCCATTCCTGGATGATGGACTATAAGCTGTAGGCTGAAATTAATCTTTTCCTCTCCAGGTTGCTTGGTTTTATCCAGCAAAAGACGTCCTAACTATAAAAGTAAGCCCTGATAAGGACAGAGTACGGCCTGCCACCAGCTCCGGGCCAGCCCCTCCACCACTGGGCATTTCCCTCCCAGATATCTGAACCACTTAATGTGAGGGGGGGACAGTGAGTCTTCCTCCCAGTGACCCATCAGAAGCACCTAGAAAATGACTAGTGAGCCTTACACCAGAAAAATCAAATAATTTCCAGAAGTAAGGTTGGCAAAGGCAATTTTCTAGAATGTTCCAGATGCCTTTAATGTGTGACCAAAATGAAGAGCCCAGTGGCCTGGGATGAGCCCTTGATACCTCATAGATCTGACATTTTTGGTACTTTTTTACCATTTTGGAAGATTCTCTACTCCAAGAGCAAGCAAACACAGGCCCAGGACACTGTTGGCCCACAGATGCTCAGTTCTGACAGGAGGGAAGTCAAAGACAGACTAACAGCTGGGTTACCATTCAGTGGCTGGTAGCGCTAATCCTCAGCCAGGTGTGTCCAATTAGGTGCCCAGTTGCACAGAGTAGCAAGGTAGGAGCCCCACATCAGGAGTTGTTTCAGTGGGCTCATAATAGGACAGAAGGGCCTCAGAAGAGTCAGACAGAGTGTTCCAGAGGGTTCTCGAAGACCCACCGTCACCTGAGTGGAATGGTATTTGGCAACGACTCAGTTGTAGCCAAACTTAATGTGGAGAACAGCACCCCTCATAGCCCAGCCAACATACACCAATTCACTCCCATTGCCTGTAAAATGGAGGCTGCAAGCTAGCTGGGCGGTGGTGGCGCACACCTTTAATCCCAGCACTCGGGAGGCAGAGCCAGGTAGATCTCTGTGAGTTCAAGGCCAGCCTGATCTACAAGAGCTAGTTCCAGGACAGCTGGTACTGTCACACAAAGAAAATCTGTCTCGAAAAACAAAAGGAAAAATGGAAGCTGCAAAAGGAAGATTCTGACTCAGCCTCCGTGCCAGGCTCTGTAGCCCAGAACTTACCGCCCTGTACCCCTACCCAGCTCCTCTGCTCAGCCCAAGCCTCCCTCTGCAGGTCTCCTAGCTGTCCCAGAAATTACATTAAAGTCCTGCTCGCAACTTCCCATTTGTGATTGGCAAACAGTGCCCCACCAGGTCTGGCTTCCTCCTTAATCATCACTGCCACACATAAGGGCCAGCAGTCTTGGGCTAAGGGAACACCAGCAACAAGTTATTCCATCCAGGTCTGTTGACACCACAGGAGACAAAGCACTCAGATTCTCATCCCAGATACAGCCAGATATTCTGAAAGAAGGAGGGGCCGTGTCTAAACCCAAGCTGCTCCTGGCCACTTGCCTGCTGGTCACCTCACCGGTGGACTGCATTCTCCATCTTCCTTTGATGCTATCCCTGAGTACTGGATCCCCAGAGGATGTGCCATCAGGAACTGCTGCTGACCAAGCATGGAGGTGCTCTTAAAGCACCATTCCCCAGTGGCACAACTTAGGTCATGGGGGAGGGGGATAGGCTGGGACTGAGCGGGATGGTGATTCCAGCAATCAGCTCCTCTCGGAAAGAGTTACCTGCAGCTGTCTCCGGGGAATCCAGTCAGCAAGAAGCATCCGAAGTGAGACAGCAAAAGAGGAAAAAGAATGCCCTCTCTCCTCAGGAAAGGACAGGCACGAGGCATGGCAGAGGCAAACACCTTCCAAGAAGAGGTTACGGGGCCCTGGGCGCCAGACCTACAGACATCCTTTCTTGTTCCAGGTATGAACAGCAAATAAAATGACACATGTTTCGGTAATTCTGTGTGATGTGCACGTGGGTGTGTGCATGTGTGCACATGCACGGAGGCCAGAGACCAGCATCGGATATCTTCTTCCCCAGTTATTCTCTGCCTTACTTTTGGAGGCAGAAACTTAGAGCTCACTGGGTCAGCTAGACTGGCTGGCCAGCAAGCTGCACGGAGCCACCTCGCTCCCATTTCCTCCCTCCCTGCCTGCCAGGGGTGAGAGTTCAACTTTGCCTGGCTTCCACATGGGAACTGGGGATCCAAACTGGAGTCTTGGTGAGCACGCAGCCAGCACTTTCCCGGCTTGCTCACTCAGGTAAAAATGGCTGCTGCAATGACATCAATTCGTAGGTGTATCCTCTCACCTGGTTACATTTCTGGTCTTGAGATCACTTTCTGATAGACTCCCTGAGTCAGTTTTAAGTATGGAACACGACTCTTGACTGTATAGTCCCTGACATGTTATTAGGGCTGTAGTAACCTTTGTACCTTTTTCTACACCCAGCCCCTGGCGATCACCATTCTGTCCTCTGTTGCTGTGAATTTAGCTGGTTTTAGAGTTCACTTCTGTATCCATGGTTTTCCTATTGCTGTGATAAAACACCATGACCAAAGCAACTTACAGAAGACAGGGTTTACTTGGGCTCAGGGTCCCCCACTGTGGCAGGAGACAAGAGTCCCAACAGCAGGAAGAGCTGAGATCTCACCTCTCCCCAAGCAGGAAGCAGAGAGAGCTCATTAGAAACAGCTCCAGTCCTGAAGCTCTCAGAACCAGCCTCTAGGGACATACTTCCTCCAATGAGGCCACGCCTCCGAAGCATCCCCAAATAATGCCACCAACTGGGGACTAAGTAATCAAATGTCAGCCTCTGGGGGACAGTCTCATTCAAACCACTACATCTAAATGGGAGCTCAGTGTCCTTCTGTATCTGGTCTCCTTCCCTTTGTATAGTTTCTTCTAGGCTTATCTGTGTTCTTGAAAACATCAGGACTTTTCTCCTTTTTAAAGGTTGAGTAATATCTCACCGTGCATATATACCAAATTTTATTCCTTATGAACATCCAGCTGCTTCTCCACATCTTTGCTGTATAAACAGTGCTAGGATGAACCTGTCAGGACTTATATCCCTTCAACATACTGACTTCATTTCACAGTAGTGGGGTTGCAGAGTCATTAAGATGGTTCTAGTTTGGGTCTCTGAGAAGCTACCATGCAGTTTCCATCACAGCTGCACAACTGACATTCTCCTCAGTGAGTCCGGACACCCATGATACTGATGAAATGGGAAATGTGACACCCTGTTCTCCATCATCACCTCCCAGGTAGCAAGTGCCCCTGGATCTTGAATAAGCACTCTGTCCAGAGAATAGACCAGATAGAGAGCTGATCACCACGGCGTGAGCTGGGACCACACATCCACGCTGCAAATATAGTCCACAGTAGCTTATCATTGTCTGGATGTCTGAGATAGTTCTGGAAAAAAACCAAACCTCAGATGCCCCAAAATGAGATAGAACTTTCAATCAAACATGTAAACAGGACCTTAGCCAGATAGTGACTATAACAGTGGGCACTAGCCTGTGCCATTGGAGGGGAACAAAGCCCTCATTGGTACATGGGTGCTGCTGCTAAGAAGGGGACAGGAAGGTCCTAGTACTGATCCCAAGCAGAGCAAAGAAATCTACTCAAAAGAAAAATAAAAAAGCCCGTAGAGACTGTACTGTAGAACCCATTGATGATGTGTGAAATTTGCCTCTCAAATTTATATCAGCTGTATTGGTACTTGATGCCCAGCCGAGAAACCTCTGGCTCCCTGGTATGAAGAAGGAAACATGACCTCTTTCCTTGGTTGCCTCAGCTATTTCTCCCAGCACAGGATGGGCCTCGAGTTTGCACCGAAGAATGGAGCTGGCATAGCCTCGGCACACATCAGGAGTGCAGTGGACTAAATGGCTGCATGAGTAAGTGATGGCAGCTATACCTGTGAGCAAACAGGCTTCTGGGCACCCAGAAATGTGTCCCCAATCCACAAGTCTTTCTCCAAGGCCATGAGTTGGTTGAAAGGAGTCTACACGGGGTCAGAGTGGGGTCTCTGGTCCGGGTGGGTGAGGTCTTACTCTGCCTCACTTCCACCTCCTCCAGGCTCAGGCCAGGCAAACTTCAGTCTCTCGCAAACTGTCAGCAGCCTGCGGCAGACAGCCCTGTGCCTCCTGATGTTCTCTGTAGGACCAAACACACACCTTTTTCCTTTTGATGAGTCAGAAATGCCAAGGCTTCCTGGGCTGTCTGTGGCCGCGCTGAGCTCCAGCCTGGATGGTCTCCTCTTAAAGCAGTCTCTGGGTTCTTTGTGTCTGTTTGGACTTCTCATCTTTGCTCTCTGAATGATGATTTATCTGGCTTTCAGAAGAGAACACTGAAAGGCCTAATAGAGCATGTGGCTTCTGGGGCTGTTTCAATTTATAAATATTTTAATAGGATTCTTATTCCTTCACAGCACATCTCCCACAAACCTTTGTTCCAGGAGCAAATGCCACACTTTCTTCTAATGAAACAATGGAATTTTTTTCCTTCTCCATCTTAAGAGAGAAAGAATAAAAAAGAGGGGAAACTGTCACACTTTGAATACCCCTAAAAGCATGTAATAGTCACATCTGATTTAAGCTGATTTAAGCCAGCTCCCTGATGCGCTGATGTCAGGAACCCTCCATCGGTTCCTGCAGATCCCTATTCGTACCCGACCCTAAGGGAACAGTTAAGAACAGACATTATTTTAATTAAGCTGACTTTTCTTTTCTCTGCTCCTTGGGTTGAACCTACAACCACATGCATGCTAGGTGGGCGCTCTACCCCTGGGCTATGGCCCGGTTGTTGGTAGTATTTTTTGAAACAGAAACTTACTAAGTTGTCCATGCTGGCCTTGGACTTACTTTGTAGCTCAGGCCAGCCTTGAACTTGCCATCCTCCTACATCAACCTCCCCAGCAGCTGGATTAGAGGTGGGTAGCATAAGCCTCAAGCTAACTAAGGTTCTTAAGGAATGTCTTATTCAATAAATCAGATGACTGGACATTTAACCATCCGATTTGAGAACATGTAAGGCCAAATTAGACAGCAATGCCACAGTTAAGTCTAGAATACCCCAAGCCCACACAACAATAAGAGAAGACACTGAGCTGTGCTGCAGAGTTAAGGCTGCAAGCAAGGGGCAAGTAAGTGAGGCACAGCACCATCTTTGCTAATTCTAGCCCTGCATCCACACCTGTTTGCATTGGCCCATTTCCCTTTCCACGTGCCACTCACTCATGCAGATTGGGGTTAGGTTCACAAGCTCTTTGCATAAGAGCTTTGGTTTACCTTTGACCTAACACCTGCTTTCCTCCCTCAGTCCTTCCTCCTATTCATTATCCAGCACCTTAGTGAAGAAAACAATTAAAAATTACATTAAAAAAGAAACTTGCCCAGGAAATCTCTTCAACAATCCCAGGCTGTAGCTGTGAAAACTAAGAGAGAGAGTCCATCCTCCCTAGGAGCTCAGATTCTAAAGATTTCTGACTCTTACATGCGTCTCTTTTCTGCACGATGGAGATGGAATTGAAACATGGAACTACACAGTGTATTAACCAGATGGTTAAGCAGAAGAATAAATGCAGTCTGGCCTTGAGTACTATAATAGTAAAGTGTATTGCTGCCCTTGGAGTCATGATGCTGGGAGCCAAAAGATGACAGCAGAGTTGAACTGTTGCCCAGATGCAATTACTGATTAGAATTGATTATTTATACAAAGAAAGGCGACCGAAGGGTTGACCAATAGTTGTCACATTGCAGCAGATTTGGACAGAACTGCTGTAATTGTTCAAGAGATCATCTACCTCACAGAAACAGGAATGGAGGATGAGCCCCCAAGGACCCCACTGGCTGCAGCCTCAAGAACTTGCTGTTGATGCGACCCTGCATTCTCCAGGGCCGTCTTTGGAAAGTCCTATCCTCATTCTCCACTTCTGTTAGGTGTAACCAGCCCTGCTCAGCACCCTGATGTGCGAAGAAGCAACCTTCAAAAGCCATGCTCCTGCAGTTGCTTCTCTTTTTAACCAGGCCATAAAACCACAGGCTCATTTAAGCACACAGTAAACTAATGGGAAATGGCATGAGACTAAATATTTGAAAGCTGTTTCCGTGCCCTATTTGATTTGCCTAATTACGTGTTTTACTGCCTTCTTTATGGAACGGTTGCCTGAGGTATGTGAAGCCTTTATACCTGCTTCATTTGATTCATTAATAGCTGAATCAAAACACGGCGCGATCACGTTGGCATGCAGTTTTAAGACTGCTTCCAAGTCCCTTGCTTCCGTGGTCAAATTCTAAGACCCATAGATGGGCATTCACAACCAATCTAATACAAAGGGTGTCCTGGCCACTCTGTCACCTCCCACACACATCCCTTCTCTACCAGGCCAAATAAAACAAAACAAAACTAGGGTATAAATATGTCAGGATGAGAAAGAAAAACATGTACGCAACATTCAAACACCGTCTGCCAATGTGAAGAAACAAGAGAATCCGAGACAATCGCATGCATACTTGGCCTGCTCCCATGGTCCAGTGAATGCCGGGGTTACCATGGTGGGAGGGAGCAGGGGAGCATCCCCGAGGGCAGGCATTGTCTGGGTGCTACTCAAACAGAGAGCTGGATTCAGTCTGAGGGTCTGTGTACTTTGGGGCAAGCCACCTCACACTGAAAAGGCCAGGGGAGAAGAGTGGAGTTTGACTCCCTCTCATACCTTTGGGTCTCTCTTGACATCCTGCCCTCCCCCAGCAAGACACCCTCCAGGCTCTTCCTCAGCCCTCCCATCTGTGGAAAAGTGGTACTGAAGACTCTCCAGGGAACAGGCCACCTCCTCTCTGTGGACAGGCTGCTGATAGAAACAGCCAGCTCCCTCAGACGGTGCCAGTTTCTGGTAGTCCTCATTGGGGAAGGAAGCAGCTGTGCGTGAGCTGGACACTTGGATTTCCTGGACGTTCAAGCCTTAGGCATGGAGAGTTAAGTTGAAAGTGAATGGACACAGCTCACGGAGGTCCTACCTTCCAAGTCAGAGAAAGGGAATGAGCTGTGGAGCTCACTGGACCCCTGTGGCAGAGATTAAGAATCCAGCCACAGTCAATGTCCTGTCCCTTGGATATCATGAGGACTGATGTGCACCCACCTGGTAGTATTACCTAGAGGACCCAGCGACCTCTGGAAACAAGTGGCTATTAGTCATGCTGCTCTTGAGTGGGACTGGGTCATCACAGGGGCTCCTTTGGATAAAGGGGCCACATGCACAGAGCATTTCTATGCCAAATTAAAAAAAAAATAGTAAAAGAAATTTGAGGTTAACCTGATCTACATAGTTTCAGGACAGTCAGGTCTACCTAGTGAGACCTGTCTCAGAAAAAAGGCAGCGGGGAGGTAAGAGGCTGCTTTCTAAAGGGCAGCCTCTTTGTAAGGGTCAGCCCCACTAAGTCACGTGGTGACTTCCCAATGGCTTGTCCTGTTTGCTACTCAACAGAATATGGGAAATACAGGAAATAGAGGTTTGTTTTTTTTTTTTTTAAATAACTCAATTTGGTTGAATGTCCTTTTTTAGCCAAGCTAAAGAAATGGCTTCTTGAAAATCAGCTGGCTGTGTTGAGTTGCCTTTGGCCTCACACTTGTTTGCCCCAGGGAAGCCAATGCCAGCGGTGGTACCGGAGGTTGTTATTATAATACTGGTTTCCTCACTTTGTATTGGTTGGATTCCTGTCTAAATAGAAACTACTGATGTGTGTTGCACTGATAAGAAACTTTCATCAAATGATCAATATTTATTGAACATCATCTTAGATGGGAGACCTACGAAGATGAATGAAACCAATACCCTAAAGACTCTTCTAGAAGTGAGTAGATATGTTGATAACAGCCTAGAAGCCAGAATGGAAGTATCAACTCTCCGGCATAAAATATGGATACAAGAAACAACACAGGCTGTTGGTTAATTTCCCACAGCACAATAAGCTAGAAGTTTGGGGACCACAGGTAATGACGGCTAGAGATGAACAGGCTTTGGGAGGGCTGGAGGCCACCTTCAGGGCAGCAGGCAGAAGTATGTACATACTGCGCCAGGAGTGATCCCCGGCCAAGGAATCTATGGCAAAGGCAGAGGGTTCTACAGGTGTGTGCAGCGGTTCTGCCTTCAAAGGTCAGAAATGGAGAGAGGAGGATACATCTAGAATCTTCCCTCTTGAAGTTACTCAAAAGCATTGAACAAAGTTTTCAGCATCTCTGCCATATCAATCTGGAGCCAATCAGAAGCTCCCAGGTCTGATCCTGGTCCTCTGGTTGGGAATCTTCTGGATATCACTCAACACCAGCTATGAAATGAACTTGGCTTCCCACCTTGCCCTATACTATGGGTTCTGGGGACTCAATGAGATCCCAATGGGAAGGCACCCTGCAGACTGTGAAGTAAGGCCAAGGTTTCTGGTATTTCTTGGGGTTGAGTGTTATCCCAGCAACCAGAAGAAAGCTAGGGTACAGCTTAGTCCTTCAAAGTAAACAAATGCCACCAGAAAGCCACACACTTTTAGCCTCCCCTCTATGAGACCCTTGGTTTAAGTTGCCCACTGTGCATAGCACATAGACCAAGCACACAGGCCAAGGGCAAGCATGTAGCCAGGCTAGCTGAGCATTCAGTGCCCAGCATGTAGGAGACCAGCTACCAGACTCACAGACAGAAGCAACTTTCCCTGAGGGAGGATGGTACAAAGATTCAGCCCTGAGCAGTCACAACATCTGCTTGGACACACATGTCACCTGAACTTCATACACCTGAACTTTATCTGAAAATAAAGCAAGTTTTACTTTCTGCCAAAGCTGAAACATGCCGGTGGAGAAAGAAGAAGTACCTTAGGCACAGGGAAGGCACCAGGCTCACTGTTTATTCTCTATACTAGCAGGTATGTGACACATGGAAGCCTGGCCCTGCCCCCTTCTAAGAGGTACCAGCCAAAGACACTGGGATCTGATACCCAGGGTCCTGATTGGAGGGCACCAAGGAACCCTAAACAAGGCAGGAAGCTTTGATGGTGAATCTCAGCTGTCAACTTACCGAGAACTAGAATCACACAGAAGATGAGCTGCCCACTGTAGACAGTAACATTCCCTGGGCTTGGGTCCTACGCTGTATAAAAGGGAGAAAGTGAGCCTTGCGGTAGCTTGCCCCCCCATCTCTCCTTCTGATTGCAAATGTGGTGTGACCAGTCACCTCGTGCTCCTGACGTCAGGACTTGCCTGTCATGGTGGGTAGTGCCTCAAACTGAATGAAGAAAAACTCTCCTGGAAGCTGCTTTGGTCAAGGTGGTTTATCCCAACAACAGGAAAATGAACTAGAAGCCACGTCTAAAAGTATAGACGCTCTCCTTTGTAAGCCACTGTGTCCATCTAGGCCGCCACAGAGAAGCTGGAGCCCTTGAAATAAGATGGCCCCTGAGGAGAGCAGGGACATGGCTCCATTCACGGTTGAAGAATCACAAAAACTCAACTTGCACATGTCTAGTCATGAACCCGGATGTCTACCTACTCTTGGGCACACAGTAATTTCCTTAGAAACACTTTTACATCAGACTGGGAAGGAAGGAAGCTGAGGATCAGGGCCACACAGACCACTCATGCCTTCGTGCTTTTGGGTGAGGTCACCTGTCCCTTGTGAGGAGGCATTGCCCCTCCAGGACAAGACTGAGGATGGAGGCTTCTCGGAAAATGGACAGTTCCTTCTCTCTCAGGGACCCCATGTGCCCAGGACCAAGAAGCAGAGGGAAACCACTCTCAGACACTCCCAGTTCTCTCCTCGGAATCCCTGGGTCACTTTCTGCTGTGCCCCAAGGCTCGTAGGTCCCTCTGCAGCTTATCTTTCCAAGTATACATTCAAGCTTCCTCCTCTGCTCCTGGTACCCAGGACCTTCATTCCATCTGCTTCCTCTCTGCTGATGCAGTCATAGGCCCAACAGATCACAAGACCCACAGGCAGGCTCTGGGTCCAGGGGACCATGTTTGCTGATGCCCCTGCCATAGATTCCCTGTGGGGTCAGAGAGGATGTACAAACTCTGTGCCTCCGTTTCCTTGATAGGGTTCTTTGTGTTGGCGAACTGACAGTCGATCCACGTACAACTGAAAGAGATGTGTAACACTGAGCAAGAAAATGCTACTAACCTGGGCTCTAAGTGACATGTGACGTCAGGCCTGGAAACCCTCTCTGGGTAAGACTCAAAAATAAAGAGCCCAGCCCCCAAAGAAATAAAATCCCATATCCATTGAAGGAGGGGATTGTGGGTGAGAGACAAAGAGGGAAGGAGAAACCCTCTCCTTGGAGAAAACTTCTGCCCTGATCTCAAGCTGCCTACTTCAGCATCCCACCCACTGTCCACCCACCAGGCCCGGGCCCTCAGCTTCTGGTGTCCACTCTGACATTACTCCCACAACACTCAGAAGCACCACACAGCCCCCGCTGAAAGTAGCTTTACATTGAATGAGCAACCACTTTCCGCCAGCAGGATCCTCTCCAAAACTCCCCTGCCTCAGGGGAAGAAGTGAGCCAGAATAGCCCACCTGGTTTTCTAGCCCCTATATGTTAGGTCGTGGGAAAATTTCGGGGTTAGAAGCCTACTGAGTGAGTCAGGTTCTCACAGCTTGGCTCACATCAGACAACTCAAGTGTTCGTTGAGCATCCTTGATTTCCCTTTTTGTGCTATTTCCCACTTCTTGACACACCCAGCCCCTTCCCCTCACCATCTCCCCTCCAGACCCAGCTGGTTCCCTCCTGCCAGCCCTCTTTCTGCCTGTTTCTGTACCACAGCAGGCCTGGCCTCTGCTGCCTCTGGCTCTCAGCTTCACTGTGAAGAAGGAGAAAGGCCAGGTCTCTCTCAAGACAACAAAAACAGAAGCTTGTCCTTCAAAGGCAGGAGAAAGGTTAATGCTCGCCCAGCTCCTGGACCTCCTGTTCCTGCCCTGGGCTCGAGCTGAACCCTGCAGCTGTAATACAGCCCCACCCAGGCCACAGGTGATATGGTCACTCCTGGACAGCAGTTGGTTCCGATGTGCGGAGATCAGGCTGCTCAGGACACGGTCTGTGAGAGGGGTCAGAACGGTGCTGCATTATCCTCTGTGTCCAGAGGGGAACGGATCAGGGCTTTGCTCTCAGTCTCCTCATCTAAAATGTGGCTGTGGCCTGGGCCAGCAGCTTCTTCTGCGGTTAGGATCACAACTTCCCAGGTGGGCTGAGTGGACTTAGCACTGGAAGGGCTAACAGTAGGGAGCCCTCAGCTTCTGACTTTCTTTTTACAAGTGAGAACTTCAAAGAGATGGAGTGTAGAGGACTAGCAGGAGCCCCTTCTTGTCACACACAGACCCCAGTCTCTCTCTCCACAGCATGATGACAGAGATCTCCAGGGAATCCCTTACCTAACCTGAGTTCCAAGACTTTCCAGAAAGACTAGCTTGCTTCTCTGCTGCTGTGATAAGCCACCATGACCAAATCAACTTGAAGGAGGAAAGGGCTTATTTGGTTTACACTTCCACATGGCAGGGCCTCAGAGGTGAAGTCAAGCCAGGAACCTAAAGGCAGGAACTGAGGCAGAGGCCATGGAGGATGCTGCTTATTGGCTTGCTCCCCATGACTTGCTCAGCCTGTTTTTCTTGCACTACCCAGTACCACCAGCCCTGGGTTGGGATTGTCCACAATAGCATGGGCTTTCCTGCATCAATCATCCATGAAGAAAACACACCACAGGCCAATCTGACGAAGGCAGTTCTTCAGTTGGGAGTCTCTCTTCTCCAGATATGTCTAGGTTTGTGTCAAGTTGGCAAAAATCCCACCAGCACACTAGCAATCTACATTCTAACTGATATAGATTCCAGACACAATAGGAGTCACAGTGACTCTGGGGCTACTGTGAGAGCTCAACAGGATGAATGGCCACACAGAACAAGTTTCCACGACACACCACAGCACCCACTCCCAGGCCTGATGAATCTGGGAGCCCCCTCCCATACAGAGTTGGTCCTACACCCGGCACAGCAGCATCTAGCTCTTCTCTCTCTCTTCCTTCTAGACGGAAGATGCCCAGATGACGTAATGCTCTACTGCTCGCCCTGTCTGGCAAGCAGCTCTGGCCAGAGTAGGTCAAAGCACGTAGTGAAGCTCCACAGAATCAGAAAGAAGGTAAAAATGGTCTGGTTCTCCATTCCTCAATGTGGCAGCCAAAGACAGAGACCCCATTCCATGCCCTGCAGTGTTTGAGCATCTCAGCCTGTGGTTACCCTGGACAGAGTGGCTTGTCCCAGTTTCCTGCCTTCTCCCCCATCCACCAGTTTTTGCTGTAGCACTTCAAATCTCCTGATCTCATGTATCCCCTCACCCACACACTGGCCCCTCACTACACCTCAACACTGCTCTCTGGAAAAAATAAGAAACTCATTAAGCTTACTTCCAGTCTCTTGCTCTGTCCTAGGAATCCATGTGTGTTGTTCCCTGCCAGGAGCAGCCATAGAAGAGGGTCTCTTGGGGACCCAGGAACATCCTCATGGGACTGGGGAACATCCCCAGTCCAGCTGAAACCTGCAGCCAGGTGGCTCCCCCTCCCCTGCCCCAGGTCTTGGGGATTCCCATCAAGAGAGTCAGCAAAGCAGAAACTCTGATTTGATTGTTTGGGAGCAAGGCCCCGTGGCTGTTGGCTGGCATACTTTTTTTTTTCAAATCTCCCCAGGTGATTTTAATGTACAGGCTTAATGTATTACCTTTCCCAAGGGCATCTGCGCTTCAGTAGCTCCAAGATTGGAGAAATGGCAGTGGCATGGTGGAGTAGCAAAGCTGCTGTGGTAGAGAAATATCCACACCAGGCTCAGAAGAACTGGGTCTTACATCCCAAGCCATCCCTTGGTCCTCTGGGTTATGAGGCCACCTGAACATGTTGAGTTCCTCTTTCCAAGTCACAAACGTAGTTGGTGGACCTCTAGTAGATCAGAAACCACTTAGAGACTATAAGGAGCCACAGAGCTGAGGCCTATTTGAACCCACGAGGAAACACCCATGGCTTACACTAAGGTGTGGGGACCAGCAGATGCCACTGAAGGACCAAGGGGTATGGACACGGTGTCACTCAGCCATGTGACTCTCTGATAGTTAAGTCAGAAGCTACTTCCTAGGCGCGGGGTTTTCCTCTCCCCTAGCTGTCACCCCGGAGAACAAAACAGAGCAGCAGAAACTCTATTTGCCAAAAATTGAAAAAATTCAGGAAGAAAAATGGAACTAACTGGGTGAATGGATGGAACGAGATGGTGCAGAGCTGTCGGAAGGAAGAGATATCAACTGGGAGGGAAACCAGGAAGAAAAAAAGAGGCCAGCCCTGCCAACGACTGGAAGTGCAGGCTGAGGCTGCACTGGGATCCCTGTCTCAAACTGGGGGAAAGGGAAGTAAGCGTCTGGAAGGAAAGACAGGTGGCAGAGTCAAAAGGAGGGTGAACCAAAGAGCCTTGCCCTGCATCCAGGTCTTTCCAACTGGAGACTGCGGAATTTCCCAAACCTGGCAGGCCAAAGCTGAAGGCAGAGTGAGGACGCCATCTAGTGGCAGGGGCCGGAAGGGGGAAGGGGCCATGCCCAGAACTGCGCCTCCTTGGGGTGGGTGGGACAGACATACAGGCTGGCCAGCCCTCCTCAGAGTGAAGAAAAAAAAAGGTGGGTGAAAAGGAGGAAGAAGTGTGAGAAGGATGCAAATGCCCAGCAGGAAGAATAGCTGAGCCTGGATGAATAAGAAGTAGCCCTGACAGTTAAAGGGATGGCTGGCCCAGACAGACAGAGGCTGGGCTTTGGAACCTCTTGCAGGCACAGGGAGAGGCCCCAATGGTCTGGAGGGGAAAGGCAAAGAGAGGGAGCCATCTGGTGTCTGGAGGTGGAAAGCAGCGGGTGTCTGGTGTCTGGGAAGTGGGGAGTGGGTGGGATGCACAGGGAAGAGGGCAGAGGACAGCAGCCACACTTATCCCCCCAACGGTTAGGCTCACAACCTTGTTTTCAAGACAGCAAATATGGACAGTGATTGCTTTTTGTCCAAGCATTTCTGCAGCCTGGAGCCCGTAGGTATGAGGTGAAAAACAACAGGGTTTATGATGAATCTTTGTTTTCTTATGAAGATCCTCCCTGTCTTCAGAAAGACCAG
Organism: Ondatra zibethicus; assembly: GCA_004026605.1. NCBI lineage: Eukaryota > Metazoa > Chordata > Mammalia > Rodentia > Cricetidae > Ondatra > Ondatra zibethicus. The sequence continues at coordinate 20,420 of PVIU01019556.1, forward strand.
CCCTTACCAGGCCTTCTCTCGAACTAGCATCCCTTGTTCCTAGAGATGGAGTGGGGGTGGGCAATAGGCCAGTGCAGAACCAAGTCACTCTCCTTTCCCACAGCCAAGGGGGAGCTGATCATATCTGGGCACTCCAAAGCCAGTTGTGTGCATGTGGAACTCTGGCAGCTTAAGGGTTTGTTTCCAAACCACATCCACTCACCCCATATGATTCTGAGGAGAGCCCTCTGCAGGTGCAGGATCCACTCACAGGTCTACACTCAAAGGAAAGGGTGCTGGCCAGCATGCACGGAGAGTAAGACAAGATTGAGGCAAGATGAGGTTCTGGGATGCTCTGCTCTTCTCTGGCCCAGCACCGCCCAGGGATATGACAGCCACATACCACGCAGGCCTACCCTCCTGGGTCAAGAACAGCAGCTCCCTTTTTTATCTACTTTTCCTGAGGGCATGCACACACAGGACCCAGGCTGAGAACCTGTCTCTTCACATGGCCTGCATGAAACCAGGACCACTTCCCACCAGGAATCTTGCACTTGTTCTTCACAAATCTAAGGATAGAAAACCCAGAGCTGTGGGGCAGAAGAGCCTGGGTCAACCCCTGCCCACCCTGGGATAGTGATACCTTCTCCATGCTCCCTGCGGAGACTCTCAGTAGACAGTAACAAGCACCTTTCCCCTTCACCACCACCAGCCCCAATGCAACCAAGTTTCTAAGCAAAAGGAACTGCTGGAAGACCCCATTGTTTGAGGACTGAGCTTCTGGCTTGTTGGACCTCTCTCCTGCACTGGCACAGAATCAGAGAGAGAAGCCTGTCCCATGGTGGAGTAATGTTGGAGGGGTCCTTAAGCAGGCGGGTGTTCCATTCCACATGAATAGCTCACCCCATTGCCCATTCTAGAGGAACCATTGCCTGTGAGTAGGGTGGGGGAAGGGCCAAAGCAGAAGCCTATTATCCATTGAAAAGGGCGGGAGAGTTCCATATTTTATTTCTCTGGTTTAACCAAGACTATTCTTGAGATTTTTCTTTTTCTGAAAAAAAAAAAAGAGGGAGGGGATTGGACACTCAATACTGGCCTCTAGACAGCCTGTCCTTTTCTTAGATACCTGTTTATGGTCAGAACACTGTCCCCTAGGTCACTACCAGCCTCAGTCTGCAGCTCCCACACCTGGCTAGCTTCTGTCCTTGAAGACTAGATTGCAAAACTCCAGCGTAAGGCCAGATGTGTTGAGGAACCTGAATTCCACATTCAGTTTATCCCAGCCCTGCACTTTGCTGGGATCGATGGTGGGGGTGGTGCATGTGTGCAGCCCACTCTCAGTTGCCCAGGCACAATGGCCTCTACCCACCAAGCACACACCAGCCTGGCCTTCTCCCCTCACTAAGCTGAGGTGCAGCACCTAGACCTACTGGGCCTGTGCCCTGCGCCATCCTGCAGTCCACAATGTACCTGCCCCTCCGTGTCCATCTGCAGAGGTTTGCCTATGATGCAATCATTGAAAACACAATGGAGGACAGTATTTTTAACTTTCCCTAAGGCACTTAAAACAGAAATGCTTAAGGTCATGCCACTTGTGTGTTACCCTCTACCCTAAGATGCTAACTATTCAGAAGACACTCAGGGTGAGCTTTTCTTCACAACCCAGTGACATCTAGCATGTACACTCACTTCTAGGGGTGGGAGTGTAAATAAGGTAAATAAGAGTGAGGCGGCTTTGCCCTCAAACAATTGAGAGAATGTTTGATGGTTGGAGCTTGGGGGGGGCATCTGGACTGTCCTTTACAAACTTATGCTGGCTCTAACCAAAGCATCTACCATTCTAGAGGAAGTAAGGGGGAAGCAACCATGCACACAAAGCAGGCAGTGCGGGCTATTATTCCAATAAACATGCCTCCTCCCTCCCGCCCACCTTTACCTTAGTAAAGCCCTTTTTTCTTTTTTTTAAACTGGAAGCCTTCAGGTGAAAATAAAGCCACAGCAGCAAGAGGGGGGGAAATGTAGTCTTTCTCAGGGTTAACATCAGAAGACAAGCTTGTACGGCTTGGCCAATCAGATGCGCCCCTGCCAGCTATAATATAGTGCGAAAGGCAGCCTGTCTCACAAGCTCTCCAGCCTTGCTACCATTTAAAATCAGGCTCTTTTTGTCTTTTAATTGCTGTCTCGAGACCCAACTCCGATGTGTTCCGTTACCAGCGACCGGCAGCCTGCCATCGCAGCCCCTGTCTGGGTGGCGATCGGAGACAAGTCCCCTGCAGCAGCGGCAGGCAAGGTTATATAGGAAGAGAAAGAGCCAGGCAGCGCCAGAGGGAACGAACGAGCCGAGCGAGGAAGGGAGAGCCGAGCGCAAGGAGGAGCGCACACGCACACACCCGCGCGTACCCGCTCGCGCACAGACCGCGCGGGGACAGCTCACAAGTCCTCGGGTTCTGCGGACGAGATGCTGCTGCTAGCGAGATGTCTTCTGGTGGTCCTCGCTTCCTCGCTGCTGGTGTGCCCCGGGCTGGCGTGCGGGCCCGGTAGGGGGTTTGGAAAGAGGCGGCACCCCAAAAAGCTGACCCCTTTAGCCTACAAGCAGTTTATCCCCAACGTAGCCGAGAAGACCCTAGGGGCCAGCGGCAGATACGAAGGGAAGATCACAAGAAACTCCGAGCGATTTAAGGAACTCACCCCCAATTACAACCCCGACATCATATTTAAGGATGAGGAAAACACGGGAGCAGACCGGCTGATGACTCAGGTAGAGACCCATTGCGGGTGGGAAAAGGGCTCCTTCCCCTGGGGGGTTGCCTGTGACCAAGCAATCAGCCCTGCTCTGTTTGCTCTTTGGGCAGGTAGAAAGGCGGCTTGGCCCTCTTCTTCCCCACCCACCTGCCCACCTAGCACTCCTCTTCCGGGAGGAGAAAGGAGGTGAAGGGTCCAGCAGGAAGTTTAGGGTTTGGGTAGTGTGGGGGCACCAGAAGATGTCCCTCACTTAGTTAGTCTCCCGGGATGGCCTCCTCTATCTGTCTCTATTCTAGCTTGTAACTTGGAGAGACCTTCACTCTGGGGGTGTCTGCCCTTTCCAAGCGGGGACAGAAAATGGAGGGAGCGGGGATGACCCTATACACTTCAAGGGCCCTCCAGGTCCTTGCAATATAGCCTGGAGCATTTCAGCTCCTAGCTCCTACCTTTCCCTTTCTGTATTTTTCTCCCAAGACCACCCCCAACCCTTTACCCCGCCACCACCAAAGAACTCTAACTGGGAAAGCCAGGGGGCAGTTCTGACAAAAGGCAGGAGCTCCCGAGGCGCTCCTCCTGTCTCCACTGTATCACGTAGCCTGACTGCGATCCCAGCGTCCCCAATTGTGCCGGTCAGAGGGAATGTATTGATATTTCTTTAAGGATGCTCCTCTGTTCTCCAGAGCCCGCGGTACCTTAGGGGAGGGACTTGGAACTTGCTGGCTTTGCAATCGCTTTAATTTTCAACCTGCTTGCATAAGAATTAGAAGCGAAGAAATATTAGTAGCAGTAGCGGCAAGGGTGGATGGACAGAGGGCAAAGCAAAACATGATCCTCTCTCCCGCCCCATCTCCTTTGAGATTTCTAGGCTGCCAATCGCCCAGCCAAATCGAGACTTTCTGAAACTCCATGCACGTATGACTGAAGCTGGAAATGGGTTTCCTTGCAAATATAGGTCAGCATCCTTTTTACTGCCCTATTAAAATATTCAAGTCCTACCTTTAGGGCTAGGTGCGCCAAGCGGCTGGCGGAGCTGCGCTGGCGGGGCGCAAGAGCAGGGGGCGGGGGCTGGAGAGAGCGAGCGTGGAGCTGCCTGCGACGCGTCGCGCAGCTAGCCACCGTGTACCTGCTGACTAAGGAACCTAGAAGACTAGCCTTAGGGCCAGAGATGGAGCAAAGAGGAGTCTTGGAGGCTGAGGACAGGGCCATTCCTCCCCCCCCCATCTCCCTCATCTGCTCCCGACCACCTTAAATCTGGACCGCGAGTGTGGGCGCGCGCGGGAGCCGGGAAGCTGAGCGAGCCACAGTTAACTCTGCGCGGGCCGCAGGGCACTGGTGCAGCTTGCAGGAGCTAGTTCTCCCGCCAGCCCCAGGCGTTTATCCCCTGGTTACCTTACCCCCCCCCCGGGGGGTACGTCTCAGGGTGAGGAGGTCCTTGTGAACGCGTGAGGAGGGAGACAATGCTAAAGCAAAGAGATCTGGCGAGGACACGCAAGGTTCCTCAGCCCTGGTGGGTCTGCGAGGGGGTCCCAGGCGGGCTCCCCTGCCCAGCGAGCCGGGCCTCTACGTGCTGCAGAGCTGCGAGAGGGCCGAGCCGTGCGGCACGGCAGACGCCTTTCAGCTCCACTTACTCCTGCGTTATCGATCCCGCGGCTAGGGTTTCAGCGCGCGCGGAGCTGAGCTCGGGCGGCTGGTCCCTGACTCTGCACGCGCGGAGCGCAGGGCTCCGAGCGCGCTCATTCCCTTGGGCGCGCAGGCAGGGGTTGAGCTGGGAGGAGTCGCAAAGCCGGGAGCTCCGCGGGCCTGACCTGGACTGCAACCCTTCTGCTGCCTTCTCCGCCCCTCGGGCCTCGGCGCCCTAAAGGCGACCCCCAATTACGTCCCTTCCCTCACTTCGGTCCTCCCGGCCAGGGACCCAAGGCCCAGCAGCCCTACAGCCGGTCACTCTCGCTGCTGCCGCCACCGCCGCGTGCGCGCGCCAGCAGCATTTGAACTTCTGACCTTCTTCTGTCAGGTTCCTTCAAACGAAGGAAACAGAAACAAGTATTTCCCACCCCCACCCCCTCCTTGGGCAGTGGCTCCTCTGGTTCCCAACACAAAAAGAAAGGGTAGAGACAGCAGAAATGGGGGTGGAGAAAGCCAGGCCAGGATCTTCTCACCCACCCCTTAAAGACCACCTCCCCCCCCCAAATGAAGATGATTGTAAAGGTGGCAGTCAGGAAGCTCCCCTTGATACAGTCCTCGCCAGCTTCTTATTCCGGGTTGGCCGAGTTCAGAGGAAAGGAAGGAGACGCCTAGACTAGAAGTGAAGGAATGAAGTCGGAGAATCTCGAGCTCAGTATCTGAGCATTCTCCTGGGAACCTGCCATGGGTCAGCCCCTCTTTAACCAACCACCTGATTCGGTGACCCTCTCTTCAGTCTCGCCTGCCTCTCGGTCTGTCTCTCTAAGGTGACTGAGCCCAAGTCCCTCAACCATGGCAGGATCGTCCCCAGTGGAACTTTCAGAGCAGTTCTGGACCGCAGGAGATCCTGGTTAATATTAACTCGGGAGAGGGAAGCGCAGACAGACACTCTCCTTGCTCAGGCCAGGCCCCAGAGAGTGCCAGGCTGTTGTGCCCGCGGCCAGGGGGCTGGGGTGGGAGGCCGGCCGCGAGGGGCCTGATCTGCAGGCTCTGCAGGGTGAAGTGGGGGGGGACCACCTGAGGAACCTGGTTGAATAGATTTCCTACGTGTTTGGGGGTAGCCTGGAAAAGGAGCCCAGGTGTAGGTTTGAAGAGGGTTTTCTGCTGTCAAGAGTGAGGTCTGTCCCCACCCCAGTTAGGGGAAGAATGGAGGGAGGTGTGTTTAGAGAGTAGAGTCTCTTCAAGTGGGACATCACCTCCTTCACAGTGTGGGAAACCCACTCTTGGAGGCAACAGTCTCTGCCTGCTCTGCGCTCATGGACTGCGCCGGTGTGCAGATCCGGGAGGTGGGCCCGAGGCCCAGGAACAACTTGGCCTCCGCAGACACAAAGCCGGGCCCCAGTGACCCTGCCGGGCTTCACGGTGGCTGCACAGAGTCGGGCTTGATTAGCGGCACACGACCCAATGAATTAATAACCGGGCTGAGCTTGCCGGCTTTGCCTGCGACATTCCCTTCCAGCGCGGGCGGGGGAGTACCCTGCATCTGCCAGCAGAACCCCGCTGGGCCTGGTGTGGGGGGGGGGAGGGCTCTGGGGCACCGGGTGCCAACTCAGGCGACAATCGGCCTTGGCCTGTCCCGGCCGAAGCCCTGTCTCAGCCCGGAGTTCTTTTCCTGGGGGTCCTCTGTGTCTGCCCTAGTGGCGCAGTTCAGGGTATCCGGCTCCGGAGCCCTCTCCAGCTTACCCTAGGTCGCCCTGCTGCGGGATGGAAAGCTTGTTAGAGCTAGCTTCCCACTCCGGAGAGAAGGGAGCGGGGTGGAGTGCAGGCTGGAATGAAGGAGGAGATAAGCAGCGTACCGTGGTGTGCGCCTGCGCGCACCAACTTCGAATCTCAGTTCTAAACTGACCCTGGTTTACTTATTGATTTTCATGTAAAACGCCGTTCAGTCCCTAAGATGACCTCACTCCAACTCTGTCCTTTGGACTTTTCTCCTAAAGAAAACCTGCCCAAAAACCTGCCAGAGCGGACCTGTTGTTACTACACACCTCCTATTTGCTGTGTGTTGAACTCTACAATCATATTCCTGGGCTTTATTGCTGCCAGATATACATGATTTTTCCTTTTATCTGTCCCTGAAGACTTTGCAAGAGTCCTGGCTACAGTTAGAACCTGTCACCTAGGGTCATTCTCCCATCCCTATAACCTGCCTGAAATCCTCTCAGCCTGAGGGATCGTGAGCTATTAGCCCTACCCTCTGCAGAAGTCAATTTGAAATCATTCCTGCCTCCACTGGGGTCCAATTCTCTGAGTAAGGTCCCCTTACCATTTTGTCTCCGCCATAAACTCCCAGTCAGCATTCCACCATCAGCAGCACAAACTTCCCAGTTAGGGCTCCCACACACAGGCCTGACCCAGCCCCCTCCCCTCACTTTTACTACATCTTTTCCTTAATGTGGGCCAAGAGTGCCCCCACTATCCCAAATTCCACTTTGTCCTGCCTGGGAGGAGGTGAAGTAACAGAAATTTCACAGTAGACCCCCTCTTGGACAGGGCTCAGAGGCCTTGGGCCTTTCTGGCTCCCCATCCCCCTACCTTTCCCACCCCACCCCCATCCACTTCTTAAGTTTGCTCTTCAAACTTGCCGGACACCATTCTGTGCAGGGCCAAGAAAACAAGAGGGGAGGAAGAGAACCCAGTCAAAGAAAACACGAATACAATCAGGCCCCAGACAAGCCTGGCAGAGAGGAGCTCCTTGGGGGAAAGAATGTGGCTGCCTGCACCAAGAATGTTTGTCCTCTGGCCCTGCCTATGCTGGACATCAGCATTCACCTGCTTGCTCGTCCTGGGGGCTGCTTCTCACCCCTCAGAGCTGCTGTGCGTTTCCTCAGGCCAGGCAGAAAAAGGAAAGGCCCAGCCTCCACAGTTAATGCAGGGCTTTCAATCCTTAGAGTGCATCTGTAGTTCTGTGTCACCAAAGAGGTGTCACCTGGAATCTCACCCAAGAAGAAACCGCTCTCATTCCTCAGGTAGCTGCATCTAAGTTTCTGGGCTGAAGACAGGCCCTCAGCTGGTTCCCTGGAGAACCTGCCCCTCCAGCAGCTGCTTTGCCCCCACCCATCTCATTCATCCAACCCCTGGGTCCTGGGCCTGTGGTTGGTAGAGAAACCACCAACTAAGGTGCCTGCCACTGAGGGTCCCCCCCCTTCTCCCTACAGAGGTGCAAAGACAAGCTGAACGCCTTGGCCATCTCTGTGATGAACCAGTGGCCGGGAGTGAAGCTGCGTGTCACTGAGGGCTGGGATGAGGATGGCCATCATTCTGAGGAGTCTCTGCACTATGAGGGCCGAGCAGTGGACATCACCACATCTGACAGGGACCGAAGCAAGTACGGCATGCTGGCTCGCCTGGCTGTGGAGGCTGGCTTCGACTGGGTCTACTACGAATCCAAAGCACACATCCACTGCTCTGTGAAAGCCGGTAAGCTAGCCTCCCCCATGGCCTTTCTCCACCGCCCTCCACCTCCAACCCTTCCCATCAGAAGGTCTGGAAGGAAAGGATGAAAAGAGGGAAATGCTCTTGATAATGAGTAGATTTCTGTTGTGGGGAAATATCCTACGACACCCCATCGCTCCGCCCCAGCCAGGTACCTCTGCAACCTTTTAGGCCACTGGCCAGCATCTCTATATGCCTGGATTCCTAGGCTGTGTGGTTTTCAGAGCCCCCTGCTTCAGGTAGTAGAGACAGGGGTGTCAAGAGCATTGTGGAAGGGGGTCCTAAGATTCTTCTGGTGATTCCTGGTTTAGCCAGCGCTTGCCTTGATCTTCCCACTCATTTAGAGCTTAACCTATTGCCAGCCCCCCACCTTTACCTCCCCCACACACACACACACCATGGACAGAAGGGTCTGTCTAGGGCATAAACCCAGGTACTGACTTCTCCCTGCTGGGCTCCTGTGGATTCAAAACTAACTTAACTCACTTGCTAAACCTGTGGGGGAAAGGCCTGGTGGGAGGTAATAAACTCTGTACTTCCAACTTCGGGAGGTGGCAAGCCCAGAAGCATCCGTTCTTATTAGGAGCCCAGCTGGGATACCGAAAGCTCCCGGTTAGACTGCGGAAAGCGATTCCGGCACTGAGCGGCTGCCCCCAGCCAGTGCGAAGCGGCGTTCCCTGGGTCTGCAACGCCACACTCTGTTTCAGGAAGGAACAGCTAGGAAGGCAGGCAGCCTGCTCAGCCTCTAGGGATTGTGTACTCTGGCAGGGCAGCTTAATTTACTACGGTGATTTTCCCGTAAAGTTCTGGCGTCGCCCTCCCCCACCCCAACTTCCCAAGTTTCCTAAAGTGTATTTTAACTGCATGTATTAGTAGGAAATTATTTAAACGTCAAGAAACACTGAGAAGGTAAAGAAAACTGTGGCTCTGGCAACAATAGCTGGCTAGGACATGCAGGAGCGGAGACTGGAAGGCCTGTGGGAAGGTGTAAGCTCCTGGAACTCCCCCCTCGTTCGGGCGCTCCTCTCAAGTCAGAGTGAGAAACACAGGTGGCAGAGTGGCCCAGGCCCTGAGTAAGCTTTTTCCTGAACCTCAAGTCTGCACTGGACACACAAGGCCTCCCAGTCATCCCGGTTCGCGGAGTCCCTCTGGCGGGAGTCCCTAGGGGATCTCTTCCCAAATGAGCAGCGGTAATCCGGCCCCGAGGGTCTCGCAGGCAGTGCAGACCCTGGCCGCGAAGGGCAGCTCATTGGCATTCTGCGCACGCGGGCTGGGACGCCGCGCCGTGTGTGTCAAGCGGGGTCGTGCGACTCGACGACTCCAGCGCGCTAGAGCCCCGGGTCGCATTCCGGGGGGCTATGGAGTGCTTCCAACCGCCAGTCCCGCACTTCATGCCGGAGAAACCGATGAGAAGATTAAAAGCCTTCTGTAATTCCAGCAGGAAGATTCTTTCTGGCAATCTCTATTTGCCAAAAGCATGATCCTGGAGATTGGAATGCAAAGAAGACTGGGACCTCCCCACCCCTCCTCCCTGGCCCCCTGCGCTCCGCCCCGTCCTCAATTATTGTCCTCTCGGACAGTGAGCCTCCAAGAGCTACAGAGGGCTGGGTAAAGCGGGTAGTCAAGGGGCCTTGAGAACCCGCGCTTCCAGCTCTCTGAGCAGGCCTGGCCATTTCAAATTCAAATATACATCTCGAGTGCTTGGAAGAGAGGCCGGGCTGTGCAAATAGTGCCTTGTGAAGCCCGGGCTTCTGGAGAGTCCCTGTGTGTGAACTGCACGAGGGGGAGGAAGGTTGCACCTGAGCAAATAGGGAGGGGGGGCGGCCAGCGAGCTGGAGAGTGAGCTAAGAATGGGGAGGAGGGAGAAATGGAAGTGTCCCCTCTTCCCATTTATCCCACAAATCACAATGACAATACCAGGCTCTTTATTGGATTTTAATTAGAAAATCCACACAAGTCTTGGGCTTTCACACCTCGGGCAAACCTCTGGAATGTTTGTCCAGTTGCTACAACGACTACAGCTATTTTTCGCTCCCCACCCCCTGGCCATCCACTGGCCAACGCCAAGGCCTTCACTGATGAAGCGGGAGGCGGGGGCGGCCTGGGTTCCCCGGGCACAGCCTCCTTGCACCGCGCACTGGGAGGCGCCGCGCCCTACTGTCCGTGCGCGAGAGAGGAGGGTGCGCCTGGCGCCCGCGCGAGCTCAAGGAGGCTTCCTGAGGAATCCAAGTGGAGAGTAAATATCCTTCTGGGTTCGCGGCGAGGCTGGGTGCAAGAGAGGGGGATGGGACCAGGGGCAGGAGGAAGGTTGGGAGTGTCCCCCCGCCTCCTGCAGGAGATGCCAGCTAACTTTTCTTGGTGCTGGTGCAATCTTGAAGGGTCGTTTAGGAATGCGCCTGCGTCTGAATTTAATCACTGGGGCGCTGGCACAGGGCGGTCTGCGCTAGACCAGTCTGGATCGGCAACAATCTCGCCCCCCCACACTGCTCCCCATTCTCACTACCACGCTCGCGCCCCTGGTCCGACCGAGCGGGGCCCGAACGTGAACTGCCACGCACGCACGCACGTAAACGCTCCGGGCTTACCTGTCTCCTTCGGCACTCAACACCCCGTCTCTCTTCTCTCTTCCCGGCAGAGAACTCCGTGGCGGCCAAATCCGGGGGCTGCTTCCCGGGATCCGCCACAGTGCACCTGGAGCAGGGTGGCACCAAGCTGGTGAAGGACCTGCGTCCGGGAGACCGCGTGTTGGCGGCTGACGACCAGGGCCGACTGTTGTATAGCGACTTCCTCACCTTCCTGGACCGCGACGAAGGCGCCAAGAAGGTCTTCTACGTGATCGAGACGCGGGAGCCGCGCGAACGCCTGCTGCTCACCGCCGCGCACCTGCTCTTCGTGGCGCCGCACAACGAATCAGGAGCCGCGGGGCCCGCACCGGGATCGGGACCGAGCGCGCTCTTCGCCAGCCGCGTGCGCCCCGGCCAGCGTGTGTACGTGGTGGCCGAACGCAACGGGGACCGCCGGCTGCTACCAGCCGCGGTGCACAGCGTGACGCTGCGTGAGGAGGCCGCGGGCGCGTACGCACCGCTCACGGCGCATGGCACCATCCTCATCAACCGGGTGCTGGCCTCGTGCTACGCCGTCATCGAGGAGCACGGCTGGGCGCACCGGGCCTTCGCGCCCTTCCGCTTGGCACACGCGCTCCTGGCCGCGTTGGCACCCGCCCGCACGGACGCCGGGGGTGGGGGCAGCGTCCCCGCACCCCAACCCGCAGCGGAGGCGAGGGGCTCAGGGCCGGCCTCGGGCATCCACTGGTACTCGCAGCTGCTCTACCAAATTGGCACCTGGCTGTTGGACAGCGAGACCTTGCATCCCTTGGGAATGGCGGTCAAATCCAGCTGAAGTCGGAGGGGACTGGGCAGGGGGCGTGGGGGCGGGCGGGGCGGGGAGCGACTGCCAGATAAGCAACCGACGCGGGAAAGCGCACGGAAGGAGACTTTTAATTATAAGAATAATTAATAATAATAATAATAAGTAGGACAGTCCAAAGTAGACTATAAGGAAGCAAAGACCCTGGGAAGTTCTGTTGTTGTGTTTAGTTTATATATATTTTTGAATTTTTTTCGTTATTGTCTTATTTGGGTTATTTTTTTCTCCTCTCCTGGCTATTTATTTGTTTGCTATGAATAGATGTTTTAAATAATATGAACGGACCTTCAAGAGCCTTAACTAGTTTGTGTCTTGGATAATTTATTATCGTGTGAACTGTTCTCACAGGGGGGGAAAGATTATTTTGTGAGGCCAAGCAACCTGCTGAGAGTCTATTTTTCTACACTCCCTCGCCCTGCGCATCAGAAGGCAAAACTCCGCATCCCTCGTCTGCTAGGCTCCTGCTTTGCGGCAAGTGTAAACTAATACATGCTCCATGGGGGTCCACAAATTATATTTTTATACACAGAATTGTAAATTAGATTTTTGAGAGATCAATACTTAACTGAATGACATTTCATTTTTTTGAAATAGTGTAAAATATGAAAATATATTATTTTAATTTAACTATTTTCCAATGTAACAGCTGTCTTCTGTACTGCCTTCATGGTTTGTATTTGCTTTGTATCCGCCACTTTGGTCACGTTCTTGGAAACCAAGACTGTTAACGCACACATACACACTTTTTTTTTTGACAAACTGGAAGAACTCTGTTATTTTTAACTTCAAAGAATTTATTAGAAAATAATATTTTTTAAAAGCGCACATAGCGGTAAGCCCACGAGGATGGAGCCTGTAGTTTGTACAGAGAAAAAAGGATGTTTTTGCATTAATAAACTGAGAAATAACTGCTGTAAATTTACTAAAATGTATTTTTGAATATTTTGTAATAGTTTTATAGAAATAAAGTGTGCCACGCACCCAGTGGTTAGTAGATATTTCCTGAGAATTCCTGTTGTGGCCCTTTTTATTTTCTTTTTTGGCTTCATTTTCTGGGAAATCTGGAGCCCCAGTATTCTGTGGAATTGTAATGCTTCTACTGTGAATTCAAATCCTCTGGCTTAGGAAACCAAAGTCAACAGAACAAATCCACTGTCTGCTTCCCTCCATGGAGAGACCTCAGTACTTGCTATACAAAGCTCTGTCCACCCTCCCCAGAGCTGGTGGTGTTTGGGGGACAGTGTTACCCTAGCCCCATCTCTTCACCAGCAAAGCCTTCTTTGTACACAGAGAGGAGATGCCCAGCATCTACAGACTCCTTTGCATGTAACCCAGAGCCTTTCTCTGGCCTTGTGGTCTCCGATCCACATGTAGGGAACAGGCTTAAGATGCTGTGTCCTTTCCAGGCAGGGTCCCATGGGAGCTTAGCTCTTTCAACCCTCCTAGCATGGTCCTTGGAATAACTTGTCCATCTGGGCCTGGTAAGATACCTGCTAGAGGGTGGGTGTTGCCAGGGTCCTCGGGCCATGTCTATCTGGAACAATGGCAAAGCCTGTAGTTTATATCCAGGGCTGAGTGTTAGCAAGGTCTGATTGGCGGATCCCTTCCCATTTACTGAAGCCCAGCCTTGTGTTCAAGAGGACCCTGCCCTGAACCAGGGCAGGGTCCAGGCCTAGGCTCTCACTCCTGGTTCTTTAGTGTACCAAAATAAGTCCTACTCTGTAACTTGGAGAGGAGTGTCTGAAAAAGCTTGGACCAGATGGAGGGGTCTCTGGGCAGATGGAGCCAATGCAGGAGCTGGCCCTGGTTTAAGGAAAGTGAAGCTTCCAAATGCCTGGCAGGCCTGACTCCCAAGGAGAGGCCTATATGGGTGCCTACAGCCCTGAGGAGCTTCTTGATGAGAGCCTAACCTCAGAGGTTTGCCCGGGAGGCTGTGCCCACTACAGTAGCCTTGGGCCAGGGGGTTTGTCCTCTGCCTGCTTCCACAAGGCCAACCAACCCCCTAGACAGCAGTGGGCCTTGGTTTCGCTCCACAAAAGATTTTTCTTCTGTCTCATAGGTGGTAAACAGTTTCAAAGCTGGTGCCTCTTGGACTTGGCTGTTGCTCTTCTTTTGTCCTTTCTGATTAGTCCATCAAAGGCAAACCAGAAGGACTGTGCACACCAACCACCCTGACTCCGCAGAGCAATCTGACCAAACTACCCGTGCAGCAGTCAGAGGCAGGAGCTGGACATCCACCCAACGCAACAATTTGCCATGACCTAAGAGGAATTCTGCAAACAAGGGCACCATGGAATATTAAACTCAGATCAGTGGCCACTCCCAGAGGGGCCAGGTGGCACAGTCCTGCTGCCCACCTCCCAAGTTCCCTCAGTCCTGAACCTGAAAGATCTTTCTATAGGCAAGAAAAAAAGGCATCACACAGAGGCGACAAATAGAGGTCCTGAAGAAAGTGCGGGCCACTCTGCCCTGGCTGTGCACCATGTCTCTCTTCAGGTTTGGCGGTATCAAGAATTTGTGCAAAATGCATTGTGACACTTATTGCCATCCCCCAATACGCAAGTGCTCATCTGTTCTTACAGGAAAATGACATCAGGATGCTCTCGGTTTGAATAATTGGAGAGATCACAGACTTCCTGCACTGTTGGTTAGGTGTCAGAATTCCTATCCTGTGCTGTCAGTCACATTCTTCACGTCCCTTCACGGGAGCAGGCTGCAAATGTGAAAGGAAAATCCCATTGAGAAGGTGGGTGTCACTCTCTCAATGGGTGGATTGAGTCAAGCTGTGGGGATTTCTCCTGCGCAGGAAGGGGTGTGAAGGAGCTGGCTGATAGGGTGGCAGAGTGGTCCTCCACTGGTGGACTCCCTCTGTGGTCAGCATCACACTCAAATGGGAAATGTTGGGCACAGGTGCAAAGAATGCCGTGGAGTTGCAAGGTTTGGCCAGAAAGCCCAAAGTACCTGCCAGGGACTCAAGCGGACACATGGAAGCTGACCTGTACTCAGCCTTCTGGGCTTCCTAAGACCCAGGAAAGCTAGGCCACCCTTCTCTGTGTCCATCCAGGGATGTGGCCGGCGCATGACTCCGTAGGAACAAATCACAAGCTGCTTCTCAGGTCTTGGCTTGGTTCAGGCACTCTGCTGGGAATACATTCCAAGACAGAGGTAGCAAGCTGTGGCTTTGAGACAAATCTAGCCCAAGGCCTACTTCTGCATAATTCATGAGCTTAAATTGTTTTTAGCACCTTGAAATGCCTGAAACAGAGAATCTAAAGGATGATATTTCATGGCGCCTGAAAACTACATGAAACTCAGCCCATCAGTAAAGTTTCCCTGGGACACACCCGGCATGCGCACGGCACACTGTCCAGGCCTCCTCCCTACCTGTGTGACAGAGCTTCTGAATATAGCAGAGATCATGAGGCCTGTGGAGCCCTGGGTATGTACTTCTCTGGACAAGGTTGTTTCTAGTCCTCTTCATGGGTTCCACACCAGGGGCTGACGGTAGTTTGGTCAGCAAAGGGCTTATGAGACAAACTTGAGGAACCAAGTGTGATCCCAGCTTTACCCACATAAGAGGCCTGGTGCAGCAGCTCGTTCCTGTGATAGCAGCACTCGGGCAATGAAGACAAGAGAATCCAGGGGCTTGCCGGCCAGCTAGCATGGCCACAGGGTGAGCTTCAGCTTCAACTGAGGAACAAAATTGGGACTGGAGAGATGGTTCAGCTATTAAGAACACTGGTTGCCCTTCCAGAGGACCTGAGTTCAATTCCCAGCACCCACATGGTAGCTAACAACTGTCTGCAACTCCAGTTCCAGGGAATCTGACACCTTCACACCAATGCACATAAAATAAAATAAAATAAAATAAAATAAAATAAAATACTTTTTAAAAATTTGGTTTGGGGGCTAGGGACCAGGCTGCAGAGTCCTGCTGTCATCAGAAGTAGGGGTATCTTTCACTAGAATCCACAGGACTATACATGATACCTTCCTCCCTGAGAGCAAGAGAGGACCTCAGAGGGTGTGGGTCCAGAGCAGTGAGCAGCCACCCCACCTGGTGGTGAAACAGCAAAACTGAATGTCAACTAAAGATGTGCTTGGTCAGAGAGAATAGTCCAGGCCCAGAGGCACCACTCCCCAAAAGAAACTTCCCAAATCACCCCAAAACAGGAGCCTGGGATTAGGAAGGAAATACCTGTTTTTACTCGAGCTTGATTCTCAAGGTAAGAAAATGCATCACCAACACACATTTTACCACATTAAAAGTGCTGGGCCCATTGGAAGGAGGCATGTCTCTGGCATGGAGTTCACTGTCATTGTCCACTCTGGTGTTCAGCAGGGCAGCCATGTCTCCAGATGGGAAGCTGGTTTTACCTTAGCAGGCCGAGGAGTCCATAGCGGGAGAAATGATAACACAACATAAATTACAGAAAAAAAAA
>PVIU01019557.1:0-20055 GCA_004026605.1 Ondatra zibethicus
AATACTTAGACTCCTTAAAATAGAATGTTTATTAAAACTTCTGTTATGCATTCCTTGCTTAATATTGTTTATTGTTTGTAATTTTGCATTTGGTGTCTGTTCCAATTGTATATAGCTATGTTGGGTTTGGATTAATCCTGTTTAGACAGAAAGGGGAGATGATGGGGGAAGAGCCACTAGCCAATCACATCAAGTTGGGTTGTGGCTACTGGGACCCCAGGTAGAAAATCGGGAGAACACAGGTACGCGCTCTCTCCATGCGGTATCCCCCAGAAGGATTGGATCAAGTCTTGGGTAGAGTGAGTTCCCCTTTTTTCTTTCATTAAAAATACCTGTTTCTATTGAGCTGGCTTGGTTATTGATTTGTGCCGACTTGATAATTCATCATCATGCAGGTACCTGCTGTAAAAAGTATCAGGCTGTGGAATGTGGAAGCTGACTGGTGTTGCCAGTGTGAGGATCTGCTGTGGGTCTGTGTGCAGGTACCTGCTGTAAAAAGTATCAGACTGTGGAATGTAGAAGCTGACTGGTGTTGCAGTGTGAGGATCTGCTGTGGGTCTGTGTGCAGGTACCTGCTGTAAAAAGAAAGCAGTGGCTCAGCCTTACAAACCTTCCTGTGCGTGTTGTCACACCACTCCATAGCCTCAAGAGTGTCTGGAAATTCAGTGCCTGTGCCTGCCCACCTGTCTCATAGTGAGAAGCAGTGTGGCATTGGGATCAGGGTCATAGTTTGGAATTAAATAATCCACAACAGATTCTAGCTATGGCTCAAGCTGGTTCCTTAACAGAAAAAAAAAAATTCTACCTTTCTGAAGGTGTTTTGTAAGAGGGCTCAGAGATATTTAGGTATGTAAAAAAGCATGTATATGTAAAGCAATTGGCAGGCACCCCAGTATATTGTAAATAATAGATATGAATTCTTGCTGCTATTATGGTTATTTATCTTTCCACTTCATTGTCATTTAACAATGTGTAGACACCTATGTTGGGACAGAATTGCACATTATGGACATGAATAGTTGGAAAGTTCTGTCTCAAAGTGGTTGCGCCCATCTTTCCCCCTGTGAGTATAAGGAAGGCCTGCATAGACACTACACTAGGTGAGATCTCTTTGTTTTAAACAATGTAGCATGTTTTCTCAAAGACTCCCCTTAAATAGACTACTGCAGGATATTTAGTGAATATTTAATAAGGTGATCTCAGATTACTTTTGGTAGTGTTTACAGTGACCCCTAGTTAGCAAGTCCATGAATTTGAGTTTTCCTCTTGAGTAAAAGGAATCTCTTAACTGCAGAGTTGCAAGCCTAACATATAGGCAGGTCTCAAGAAGATAATGGTTCTTTCTATTTATTGTACTAGTGAGGAATTTTAGGCAGAACATCCATGAAGAATCCATCCTTAAAGGCTGCTTGGACTTGTCTATACTGATTAGATACTCTTTCTCCATCCCTGGACTGGGATCCTTTCATAGTACATAATTTGTTGTACCAGGCATCAGCTATGTTTGTACCTGTTTGCCGTGCGGAGACCTCCCTTACCTTATCCCTCATGCCCAGTTCATGCCTGGAAGGAACTGCTCTGTAAATGTTTGTTCAGTGATGGATCGTTGTGACTATAGGTCTGCCCTATAAAAGTCATTCCACGGTGACTGGGCTAGGAGGAGGGAAGGGCAGGGAAATGGTGACGTAGGGTAGAAATGGTAGGATTTCATTATTTGAAGAGAGATCAACCCACTTTGTTCTTTAATGTATCTTGAAAGTCTGTCAAAGAATTCAGCAACATGGTGAATAAATGAATGAAAAAATAAGTCCTCATTTAAAATCTTTTAAATTACATCTATTTGTTTATGGGGTGGTGTGCTCTGCATGTGTATGGAGGTCAGAGAAAAACATGCAGGAGTCAGTTCTCCCCTTCCATGTAAGTTCTGAGGTAGTCATGCTTAGCAGCAGGTGCCTTTACCTACTAAGCCATTTTCCTGAACCAAGTCCCCTACTTTAACCTTAGTCCTAGAATATCAAAGGTACAAGATTTTTCAGACAATGGACATTCTGATTGTCTGGAATTGAGGTGCTCCATAGCAATTTCTCTTCTGGGCTAAGTTTCATGGAATCTAATTAGCTGCCCTTAGATCTGCTTCCGGATTTAACTGCCACTAAAGCTGCCACCTTAGAACTAGGTAGGGGGGTCAAGAAAAACTAACTTTGGCCTAAGTCCCTCTGCTGCCATTGTGCCTACTGCTATTGGACCTGACATCCCTTGCTCTATCCAATGAAGCTCTGCCATGCTCTAGCCTGTAACCCTTTTCCTCTCTTGGCTTTTGGTTACCCTTCTGGTATCTGAACCACCCTCAGAGGGATTGTTTTGCCTTTTCCATGTTGATATATTTAAAACATACCTTTTTGTTGCTAATAAAAATTTGCCCGTTAGAAAATAGTTGCTTAAAGTATTTAGAGTTTATACTTGAACATTAATGTGCGATGTTTAGAAAACAGTTGAAAAAAACTGTTTAAAATAGCTGATTAGAGTTAGAAAGGATCTTCAAATATGCAAGGCACAATGCCCTCTTTATATTTAAAGTTTTCGTCGGACAAAAAACATGTAAATACTTGTGTCTGGAGAGAACCAACTCTAAGAAGCTGTCTTCTGGCCTCCATAAATGCTGTGGCATGCATATCCATAATACATATATGAGCGCATGCATATATACACACTAATAGTTAATAAGAGTGAGCCAAGATGATCAGTACTGTGGTGTCACTAGCAGAGGCTAGGGACTGGAATGTGCATAGCTTGTTAATAATAGAGGGATTGCCTCCCATCACCACACGGGCATACTGTTATCTCAGCACTTTGGAGAGAGACAGCCAAAGTCATCCTTGGCTACATGATGAATTGAGACCTGTCTCCAAAACAACAAAACATGCTGTTACTCTAGTCAGTGTGAAGATGAAGACTACTGCGTGTGTGTGTGTGTGTGCGCGCGCACATGTGTGCACTCGTATATCCATGCATATGTACATGCTTTTGAAAATAAATACATGGGAAATAATAGTCAAAATAAAATAATTAGAATTTGAGTATCTCTGTCCCTACTTTTGCTTAGCTGGTATTCTTGGTGGAAGGGGAGACTATGAAAGGGATTACCTTCCAGTTGTGACAGACATAATTATTATTATATATTTTTAAATATGTATGAGTCCTTTTCCTGCAAATGTCTTTGACCCATGTTCAGAGGGCATTGGAGCTCCTAGAATTGGAGTTACAGACTCCAATTACTGTTACAGTAACTGGTGGGAACTATCTTGGATCCTTGCAAAAGCATCAAATGCTTTAAACTGCTGAGCCATCTCTCCAGCCCCAGTATTCTTTATTTTCTTAGAACAGTGATAGAGATGGTAGGATGTGAGGGGTTTATTTTGCCTTAAGAAAAAGGTGAGTATTAGAAGGAATTAGGAGAGAGCTGGTCTGTTCTTCACGTTCAAAGAATTCTCCTAAGCTGTCTGAAGAGATGATATCTACTCAGAGGCTTAGCTAAGTCTTAGGCACTTTAGAGTCCAAATCAATGAAAGATTATTTTAGAATTTATATAGAATCTTTTTAATGTGAAGCATATGGTTTTAAAAATGTTTTTGATAGGTTTACTTAACAGATTAATGTAGCTTGACAACAAGCCCAGACCTGATGGCTGCAAGCTCAGTGATGAGCTGATTACAGTAAAGCACACTTCCTCTTTCTTCCTGTGTGGTTGACCCTTTAACTTGGAGAGTAGAGAGTTGAAGTAGGTCTCATGTGAACTGACCATGGTTCCAGGAAGGGTTCATACTGACACGGGAATAGCACTGTGCATTCATTTTGGCTCTATCGTAACTTAATTTTTTTCTTGTAACTTAACTTTTTACAGATTTAAATTCTAGTTTACTCTTAAAGAAAAGAGAGACTAAAATTTGTGGGGTAGGGAGTCCATTTTTAGAATGTACTTGTTTGTTTTCAGATAGGGTCTCACGTGTAACTCTGGTTGTCCTGGAACTTGCTGCTCAAACTCAGAAATCTATCTGCCACTGCCTCCAGAGGATTATTTGTTCGTTTCGTTTTGAATTCTCTGTATATGTGTGCTTATGTGTAGGTATATGTATGCCAGTACAGAGGCTTGGATCCCCTGAAGCTGGGGTTACAGGTGGTTGTGAGCTGCCTAATATGGGTGCTGGAACAAGCCATCTCTCCAGCCCAGAATGTACATTCTTAACTCCTGTCTAGTAGGGAAAATCCAAGGCCAAAGACTTACTCTACTGAATATATTAGTGATTTTTTTTTAATCTTTTGGTGTGGGTGGGTTTGATTTTGATCCTTGAGCATATGCAGAGGATAAAAAAATCTTAATCTTAGGAGTATTTTTGTGTTTTTCTCCTTTTCTACTGGGATTATAAAAGTTTTTCTGGCATCTTTCCCTGCTTTATTATGGGCGAAGCACGTGGGAGGGCAGTGTTTTCCAGTTTGCTAGGAAGGGAAACTATTCAATGGCAGAATTACATGACTGGGTTTTATTTCTGTGGGTCCAACTTTAAAGCAGTTAGTTCTACATTCATGTGCTTTAGTTATTTGAAATGATGAAATAATAGGCCAAACACCAACACTAAGTGACTTTTACCTGATCAAAAAGACTTGAAATAAACATAGAATCATTGCCTTTTCAAATATATTTTTGATATGTCAGTTAATTAAGTATGTACTCCTGAGATATGAAAAGAAAAATTGTGAGACTTTTCTTTAAGTAAATCAGTTAAATTTTTACTGCTTCCCTATTTGTTGGCAGGACTTCGTGTCATTGTATCAGGATTTTGAAAACTTCTACACAAGAAACCTCTACATGAGGATAAGAGACAACTGGAACCGACCCATTTGTAGTGTGCCTGGAGCCAGGGTGGACATCATGGAGAGACAGTCCCATGACTACAACTGGTCGTTCAAGTGAGTCGTTTTAGAAATCATTTCTTGCCAACAAAGGAATTTGGGTGTTCTCGCCAAGCAAAAGCAGCAGCTGAAGATGCAATATGATGCCTTTCCTGGCAATACTGTCCTTGTTCTTAGAATACTTTTTGGAGGGAGTGCAGGGATTTAAACCCAGACTCTCAGGGATGCTGGGCAAGTGCTGCACCAGTGAGCTACACACACCACAGCCCTCATTGAACTTAAGGTCTTTTTTCTGTTTCACTCGGTTCTTTTGTTTTTATTTTGTTGTTTGGTTTCTTTTGTTTGTTCTGTTTTGGTTTTGGTTTTTTTGAGACAAGGTTTCTCCATGTAGCCCTGGCTGTCCTACAAATAGAATAGGTTGGCCTCAAACTCAGGCATTCACCTGTCCCTGCCTCCTAAGTGCTGGGATTAAAGGTGCGTGCCACCACCACCACTGCCCAGCATTGCTCATTTTTTGAAACAGGATCTTATGTAGCTATGGCTGTCCTGGAACTCACTTTGTAGACCAGGTTGTTGTCAAACTCACTTTTTTTTTTAAAGATTTATTTATTATGTATATAGTGTTCTGCGTGCATGTAGTCCTGCAGGCCAGAAGAAGGCACCAGATCTCATTATAGATGGCTGTGAGCCACCATAAGGTTGCTGAGAATTGAACTCAGGACCTCTGGAAGAACAGCCAGTGCTCTTAAGCTCTGAGCCATCTCTCTAGCCCTCAGACTCACT
Source organism: Ondatra zibethicus (assembly GCA_004026605.1). NCBI lineage: Eukaryota > Metazoa > Chordata > Mammalia > Rodentia > Cricetidae > Ondatra > Ondatra zibethicus. The sequence continues at coordinate 5,692 of PVIU01019557.1, forward strand.
TTTTAATACACAAAAATGGGATCATATGTTATTTATATATATATATATATATTTTTTTTTTTTGCTAACGTACTGGCAACATCTTGCCTATGTGTATGTTCACTATAAGTTCATTGTTTGTAGTGGCTAATAGTATTCCACAGTTAGGTGTGCCATCCCTAGCCATCTTATGGTAGTCAGTCCCAGATCCCAGGCACTTAAAGGCTCAGCACTTTACTTCTACTATCAGTCATCTGGACCATGACGTCCTTACCAGACTGAGCTTCCGTCATGGGGGAACATCACTGATCCCTGGGCCTGTGGGAGGACAGTGGCTTCTAAAGGATCCTTGTGTGTGTGTGTGTGTGTGCTCACATGTGGAATTGCTGAATCAAAACATATAATTTTCAGTGAATAAGTAGTACCAGATTGCCCTCCAGAAGAAAATATTGAATGAAGGCTAGTTTATAAGAATGTTCTAAGCCAACGTTGGCTATCACACTTTATATAATTTTATCACTGTTAATAAATTAACATTTTTTAAAAATAATTTTTATTCTTTGACAATTTCATGCTTGTGCTTGCTAGATTTTGTTGTACCTTTCTTCTCCCCGTTAGTAATGAGTTTGTGCTCCTTTTCTACAGATAGCGTTCTCTCTATTTCTCTGTATAGCGCTTTTGTGTTACCAGTGTATTATGTCACCCTTAAATATTAGGCATGCTATATCATTAAGTTTTATACTATTGAAACACAGGTACACAGGGAATATAATTAAAGGTGTTATAAACATGGGTTCCTACAACTATCTTGGATTTGCGAGGAACACTGGATCATGTCAGGAAGCAGCTGCTGAAGTTCTCAAGGAGTATGGAGCTGGAGTGTGCAGCACTCGCCAAGAGATTGGTAAGTATGAGCTCAGGGTGAGTTAGGTCACATACACACTTTCTTTTCCTCAAGTGATGGATAATCTTAATATTTGCAACACATTTTGAGATGGATCCCTGTTGTGTTGCATATACATAATGTCCATAGTGAAGTTTTGTATTTGTTTCATTTATGGCTTTGTTGGATTTTATTGTTTCCTAACTCTTAGAAGTGCCACTTATTGCATAGGAACTCTCAAAACTAATGTGCTTTCATACTGGCAAGCTAGGGCTGATAATCCGTAGATATGTTCTGAGAATTAAATAAGCTAATTCATGTAAAGCACTTGGAACAGAATTAGATACTCAGTAAATGTAAACTGTTGTTACAAATCTGTAAAATGTGAAAGATTAGCCATCTTTTAAAATTTTTGGTTTTATGTGCATTGGTGTTTGGCGTGCATGTGTGTCTGCATGAGGGTATCAGATCCCTTGGAACTGTAGTTATAGACAGCTGTGAGCTGCCATGTCAGTGCTTGGACTTGAACCCAGGTCCTCTGGAAGAGCAGCCAGTGCTCTTTTTTGTTGTTGTTGTTGCTTTGTTTTAAGACAGGATTTCTGTAGCTTTGACTGTCCCGGAATGTGCTCTATAGGCCAGGTTGGCCTTGAAGTCAGAGATCTGCCTGCATCTGCCTTCTGAGTACAGGGATTAAAGGAGTGTACCACCACCCCAATGCTATTACCCACTGAGTCTCCAGTGCTGGCGGAGCCTCAGAGTGTAGCACAACTCCTGTTGATATTAATAATAAAAACCCAGAGTCAGGGTTAATGCTGAAGATCAGAGAAGCAGAGCTGCCAGCCACTAGAGCATTCTTACCTCTGCCAATGCTCAGCCTGCATCCTCAGAGCCCCTGTCTCTTCCCACCTTATCTTATCTCTGCCCAGCCATATCACTCCTGTCTCCACCTGACTCCCAAGTACTGGGATCACCTTTGTGTGAGCTCTTTTTCTCTTTGAGTTCAGGGTTGCCCTGAACGAACAGAGATCTGTCTGTCTCCCAAGTCCTGAGATTAGAGGTGTGTACCACCACTGCCTGGCTTCTAGTGGCTTAGCTCTGCACTCTGATCTTCAGGCAAGCTTTATTTGTTAAAACACAAACAAAATATCACTGCTGAGGAGGTTTGAGAAGCATGTTCTTTTTTACCGCAGTTCTCTGTGTGCTCTGTCTCCTGCTTCAGTTTGAACTGGTGGCTCTCAGGACTGTTTTACATTCTGGTATTTCTTTTCTTTTGGATTTTTCGAGACAGGGTATCTCTGTAGCTTTGGAGCCTGTCCTGGAACTAGCTCTTGTAGCATTCTGGTATTTCTTTATTTGGGGTGAGAGGAGCCGTTTTAGGAATTTTGTTCCTATGTCCAATAAGGGTTCTTTATTCCTTGTAACAGATCCCTCATTGGTAGAGCTCACTGTCTAGTGCCCTCCTGGGTGTGCAGGGATTGAAATCTGCTGTCAGAGACTGTCTTTCATGTGATACATTGCTCAGCTAGTCATTCTGGCACTACCACCTACAAGGTTGAAAATATCTTGTGAGGAGTGGGGCCGGTCAAGTATGATGCTATTATGGGTCATAGCGTTTTTGTGTAATTCCTTCTCTCCAGATTTCTAACTAGAAAGACTTTGTTGTTTAGAAACCTTTGATGGGGATAAATAATACATAAACACGGTTAGTAATTCCCGAAGTACCCAAAGGCATGCAATGAAAAATCTACGTGCTGCATGTGCTTCAGCCATGTAGTTCCCCTTCCTGAAGAAATAGATTCTGCTGTTGTTTTTCTGGGTCTTTGTTTGTTTTGCATATTTTTGGACACCTTAAAAAATTAAATATTTTTAGTTAACATGCAAAAAAATGGGTTTCATTCTTATATTTTAATATATACATACATGCACACATATGCTTGTACATTGTTCGTGTTTGTACCCCCAATAGCATCCTTGTTTTACCCCAACTCCTTCCATCCCCTCCTTCCCCCAAAGCCCCTATTGTGCTTTCATATGATAGCTTGTTTAAATTTAGAGTCTACATATGAGAAAACGTTTTTTCCTCCTTTTTTGAGATTTTTTCCCCTAGTTTTTAAGACCTCATTTCTTTTGAGTATATCAAGAAATTCCAGTTTTACCTTGTTATGAATCTCCCTCATAAGCTGTGCTGTCTTCCTGCTTTGTGGAGCCTTATAAATTGAAGACTCATATTCTTTGATTTCGTGATAATCTCCTGAACATTTTCTTAGTTATTACTTTTGAAAAATATGTGCAGACTCTTAGTAGTTACCTCCTAATTGTTTTCCTTTCCTGTTTTCTGTCCTTTCATTTTTTTCTTTTGCTACTGAGAAATTGAGTGGGCAGATCTGTCTATAAACTTGCCCTTCCTCACCATTTACAGCCTGGCAGTACGTGTACTCACTTCAGTGTCTGAAGCCCAGAAGTTCTAAATGATGTTCTTTTACTGTGTGGGTGAAAGAAGGCAGAATTATTGGGTTGCTTGTGCTGGGCTTAGAAGGGACAGTGTGTTACTTTTTGTTTCTTGTCTTAAAAGCTTTATTAAGATATAATTTATATTGGCCGGATGGTGGTGATGGCGTACGCCTTTAATCCCAGCACTCAGAAGGCAGAGGCAAGCGGATCTCTGTGAGTTCAAGGCCAGCCTGGTCTACAAGAACTAGTTCCAGGACAGGCTGCAAAGCTACAGCAAAACCCTGTTTCGGAAAAAATATATATATAATTTATATGATGTATAATTTGTCCATTTGAAGAGTATACTTCTTTTAGGATTGTTTGCAGAGATAACAATTGTCGCTACAGTTTAGATTTTAGAATATTTTCATTCCCTCTAGTAGAGCTGCCTGACCCCCTAGCATTCACTGGCAGCCAGTGGTCTGCAGTCTTTATTTGCCTCCTTTGGACATTTCACATACATGGACTCATGTAACATTGTGGCCTTTCATGTGTGGCTTCTTTCACTTACGTATATTCACAAGATTGCCTATGTGTAGTATGCATTAGTACTTCATAGACTGCATCAGCATGCCATTCTACTTTGTGACTAAGTGACAACCCATTGTGTGTATATACCAACCACATCGTGTTTAATCTCTGCTGGACATTTGGTTTATTTCTTTTTGGCTTTAAGAATATATTTGTGAGGGGCTGGAGAAATGGCTCAGAGGTTAAGAGCACTGACTGTTCTTCCAAAGGTTCTGAGTTCAATTCCCAGCAACCACATAATGGCTCACAACCATCTGTAATAAGATCTGGTGCCCTCTTCTGGCCTGCAGGGACACATGCAAGTAGAATGCTGTATACATAATTAATAAATAAATCTTTTTTTAAAAAAAAGAATATATTTGTGAAATAGCGTTTTCATTTCTCTTGGGTATATACTTAGGTGTGGTATTGCTAGATCACATGGTAATTTATGATTAGCGTTTTGAGCTGCTTCCCAGAGCAGCTACACTATTGTATAGTCCCATCAGTGGTGGGAGTTCATCATTTTGGGGGCTTGGTATTAAGAGGAAGAGGGTAAGGTATGCTTAGTCTTGCAGCTATATATCCCAGGCTAGTCTTGAATTTGAGATCCTCCTACAAGTCCTGGGATTACAGATGTGTTCTGCCATTCCTGGCTTTGTGTGTTTTATACATGTTTGTAGCCCAACCTTAACCATTTCCTGCCTTGATTGTTGCTGCCTCTCACTTTAAGCCTCTCTGGAGTTCATGCAGTGAGTGTACTCCTCTCTCATCAACTCATCATCTACTTGGTAAGGACATAGATTTAACCTTGTCTCTCTCAAAGTTCCCAGCTCTGTTGGCTTCCTAGGACTACTATAACAAAGAATGAGAAATAGGGAATTGTGGAGGAGGCTAGAACTGTGAGATCAAGGTGTTGGCAAGGCCAAGCTAACTCTGACAGCACCTTAGTGTTCCCTAGCCTGTGGTCTCATGGCTGTCTTTCTGAGTGTCAGACATTGTCATCTTCTGTGCCTCCTCTGTATATGTCTATTTGTCCAGGACCTTATTTTATCTTGATTATTTTTGTGAAGACTTTCCAAAGTGGCTGTATCTGGGGGAAAGGAGTTAGAGTGCTGTCTTGTCTTGTTTTGGTTCTGGAGTCTGACTCTGGTCTTTGGACATGCTGTGCATCTGTCCCATCACAGAGCTGCCTACTCAGCCCCTCAGAATATCTTTTTAGTGAAACGCAGTTTACCCTTTTACATTACCCATGCTTGTATTTCTCATGTTTCACTAATTGTGGTAAGGATTACAAGTATTCATAAATGGAGTTTCAGTTCTTGTCCACCCAGTGTTTTGGAGCATCTGTGTTAACTTTTCAACAGAAAATATCAATAGAATGTTTTTGTTTTATTTTTGTTTTTTCAAGGCAGGGTTTCTCTGTGTAGCTCTGGCTGTCCTGAAACTCAGTCTGTAAACCAGACTGGCCTCGAACTCAGATCTGCCTGCCTATCTTCTAAGTGCTGGTATTAGAGGTATGTTCCATCACCACCTCACTCAATATATTTTAAGTTCCACCTTAAAGTAAGTTTTGTAGCTGAAGCTTGAGAAATCACAGGTCAGTGGTGTGGGCACAAGAGAGCTACACACTGATCCGGTACAGTGAGCACTGTGTATCTTTATTGCACTGTGAATTTGTAAAGTACCAGCATGTTATCTTGATCTTTATAACAACATCTTGAGATAGATAAGGGGTTATTATTGGTGGTGCTCAACCGATGAATACTTGTTAAAGTCTTAATGATACATAGCATTCAAGATCAACAATCTTTTTTCAGTCTTGATTCTTTGTGCAAATCATTGAGTCATTGGGGATCCGAAAGCCACTGTAGTTGTCATAGTACAAACTTAACAATCATTGAGAATAGGTGTGCTCCATGTGGTTTCAAGTGAGCCATTATCCCTGAGGATGGATGGCGTAAGGGGCACAGCTGGTACCTCAGCTGGCCAACAGCGTTGCTGATACATCTGCTGCCCAGCTCCTTATCCTCTATGTATTCTCTCTGCAACAGGACAGCTACACTGTTTTGCATGACTGGTGACTTCAAAAATGTAGACACAAGCTTGTTAGATCTTAGACCTGAGACAGAACATGAAAACATTGAGTTAGTCAGTCTTCCTTTTTCTCCAGAGCTGCTAAATCTGAATGTATTAGCTATTGTGTTTTTACAGCTGTTGCTGTTTATAGTGTCAGCCTCTTGATGAACTTGGTTGGAAAATGTTACACCACGTGAATTGATTTATTTTTATTTTATTTTTTTATTTATAGGTTTGTTTTTTTGTTTGTTTGTTTGTTTTTATTGAGACGGTCTCTCTGGGTAACAGCTCTAGCTGTCCTGGAACTCACTTTGTAGACCAGGCTGGCCTTGAACTTACAGAGATCTGCCTGCCTCTGGCATGCACCACCATCACCCTGCTAAAAATATTTTGATTTTATTGGTATGCATGCATGCGTATGTGTGGTATAGGTCAGAGGACAACTCTCAGGAGTTGGTTCTCCCATATGCCATGTTTGTTCCAGGGATTGAGCTCAGGTGGTCAGGCTTGGCAGCAAGTATACACACTAATCCATCTTGCTGGTCCAGTTTTCTCTTAATAAATTAGTAATTTTAAAATTGAGTATGATACTGATTTCATTAATTGACTTCTTCATACAGGAAACCTGGACAAGCATGAAGAACTAGAGAAACTGGTAGCAAGGTTCTTGGGCGTGGAAGCTGCTATGACCTATGGCATGGGATTTGCCACAAATTCAATGAACATTCCTGCTCTTGTTGGCAAAGTAAGATGACATCATTTGTGGCAGTTCTCTTATACATATGTTCTTTTGTTTGATAAACACATCCAGATCCAGTTGCCCTATTATTAACATTAGGCTAAGCACAGTTTACAATGATAGATACGCCATCGCAGATTTTTTTGGCAAGTTTATCTTGCAGAACCAGTACCAGTTGGAGTTTTCCTTCTAGAACCCGTGGCACTTCCCTCTTCCTGTACAATTTTGAAAGAATTCTGATGAAAATAAATGCCAAAAGATTAAAATTATGAAAGAAAGGTTTAATTCAGAAAGTTAATAGTTTTACCTAAGTATAAAAATAAGAAAATGTAGTGAGCAGTGTGGCGCACGCCTTTAATCCCAGCACTCAGAGGCAGAGGCAGGCGGATCTCTGTGAGTTCGAGGCCAGCCTGGGCTACAGAGTGAGTTTCAGGACAGGCTCCAAAGCTACAGAGAAACCTTATCTTGGAAAAACAAAAAAAAAAAAAAAAAAAACAAAAACAAACAGAAAGAAAATGCATTTACCTTGATATATAGGTAAATTTTATATAAACGTAATGTGTGTGTCTGTATCCCTGCATGTCCATTCTGTGGTAGAACTCGTTACAGCTAAAGAGAGGTAAAATGTTTTCTAAATGTCGCTACCCAGCACTGTCAGCTCAAAAAGAACCCTTGAGGTTGTTTTCTCCTTTGTTTGTTTTACATCTTAGCATGGATTGGCACATTGATAGAAGCAGTGGATTGCCTTAGACTTGGGTTTTGCTCATTTGTTGATTACATGGTCAAACTTATCCATGACTGTGAACATGTAACATTACTTTACTGGTCCTTAAGGTTTTCTTTGTAAATGGTTAGTATGACTCCAATTCAGCTATAACTGATTCTCTAAGGAACAGATGGAACAAACAGTAAACAAATTGCAATGCAAGAGATTTAAACCCAGTTGTATTGATATCACAAAAATGTGACTGGTTTATTTGTACATTGACGTAGAAGGCAGACCTTCTCAGATGAGATCAAACTACTAAGTTTCCTAATATTAAATGAACCTATTTGAAATGCAAAGATAGGAGCATTAAAAGTAAGAAGATGAAGATGGCACAGTAGCATGTACCTACTGTCCTTTAGCCACTTGGGGGGCTAAAGCAAGAGGACTTTTTAAGTTCAGGGATTTGAGATCAACATAGAGTTCGGAAGCGGGGGCTGTGTCAGAAATAAATAATGTCTGGGATACAGCTTAGTGGTTGAATGCTTGCTTAGCATGTACATGGTCCTGGTTTGATCTTTCACCTTCAAGGGAAAAAAAAAAGATGAAAAAGTTGCACACTAATGAAAATTTTGAAGTTACTGTATTGATAAAAGTAGATTTCAGACCAAGGAATATTGTAAAGATGAAGAATATGCTATAATGCAAAAGAGTTGATTAATCAAGATGTGTTAAGAACCTGAAGCAAAAGGTGATGAAACTCACTGGAGGGTAGAGAAACAGAGCTGCAGTTAGTCATTAGCAATGGGTACCAACAGAGAATGGTATCAACAAGAATCAGCATGGGTGCAGAACACTGGCAAAACAGTTTCGGCTTGCTAACCTTCTAGACGCCTACCAAACACTTCCCAACAACAGCAGAGTATTTACCAGAATAAGTACATTGTACTTTGGTATTTAAACAAGTTTTAATATGTTTGAAAATACTAAAACTATTAAATATGTTCTTTGGCCACAGTACAGTTTAATCATATCATTCACACAGATTTTGGAAGTTAAGTCAAAACTAAAAAACAAGGCAAAATAAAAAATGTCTATGAAATGTCACATCACAAATCAATAAAGCACTATACATGTAGACATGTCTAACACTAAATGTACTTGGAGTGTATGTGCCTTCCTCCTGAGTTACTTACTTAGTTTATTTTAGATGTTGTTTTCAGGGGAAAAAAGAAAGAAAAGCTTTCTATCTTAAGAAATCATAAAAAGAGGGCTAGAGAGGGTTCAGTGGTTAAGAGTACTTGCTGGCTTCTGTTTGATTCCCAGCACTTACATGGTTTCCCACATCAACTCATGACTCCAGTTCCAGGGGCCTAATGTACTCAACTGACTGACTCCGCAAGCAGCAGGCATGCCTGTGGTACATACACATACATGTGGACCAAATTCTCATATACATAAAATAAGTCTAAAATTAAAATTTCAGAATAAGAGCAAACTATGTCCAACTAAGTAAACAGGAAATAGACAATAGCAACAGATACAGAATCAGTGAATTTCAGGGGAAAGCAGTGAACTGAAGCTGATTCTCTGAGAAATAAATAAAATGGCCTACTCTAACTAGACCCATCAGGATAAAAAGAGAGGAGGCAAGAATGAAAGAAAAGGCTTCTTTGTACATCCTGTGGACTTAAAGGATAAGAAGGTGGTCTTAGGATACAGCGTGTTCAGCAGCTCGTACGGCATGGACAAGTTCTTTGAAAGACATAGCGTGTGTTTCTTTCCATTGGTTACAACACACTGCTATCCTGTGCTTTGGCAGCATAAACCTGAAATTCTGACCTGGATTTTCTTAGGGTTTTGACACTAGAAGGTTAAGTAACCTCACTTTGCATCTTCCCATATGCTCATGAACGCTAGTAAATCATCATTTAGAGTTAGATTTTTCCTGTACTAACATGAAAGGGGCTACCTTCCAATTAGTCTTCCAAATTATAGTTGAAATGGTAGTAACTATTATTTGATCTATTTAGGATGGTAATTCTTTGAATTCGATCCTGAATCTCTCTTAAGTTGCTTGATTGTTCATCTTAAAGGCTGGTAGGACACATGATCTAAAATGTGGAGCTTTGTGTTGAGTCTCTTGTGCCCGTGCTTAGATAAGAATGATTTTCCTTTGTAAATTGAAGGTGATATAATATCTATTTCATGTGTAATAACAAAATAATGCCTTAAAATCCCTTAACAAACTGCCTAAAGCATATGCACTTAGATGTCACTTCCTAATATTTCATATTCATTTTATTTTTGAACCAGCTATATAATAGAACCTCTCAGTGGACCACAAGATAAAAAGCCAGATTGATAACCTAAATATGTTGACTAAAGGGTCTGAAAAACAACCTTGCAAATTTTGCCTGAAAAATAAATTATCTGGAAAGAGAAGGAAGCTGAGTTATAGATGTTGGGAGACTGCTTTTAAAGTACACTAGACTAGAGCCTTGCATGCTAAGTACAGGCTTACAAAAGAGCAGTCCTACTGCTCTTCTCCCAGTGATTTCAATTTAGACTTAGAGAAGAGCTGCAGAGGGCATGGAGTCCCTCCATGCTTCCCTTTAGTAGCATCTTGCCAGTGCAGCATTTCCCAAAGCTTGGAGGTTTACTGTGACACAGTACACTGACGAATGCAAAACCTAGTTCATGTCTGCGATTGATCCTTTCCAGTCTCTACCCCTGGCTTCCATTAGGCGCCAACTTCTTTTAACTGTAGCTCCTAGTCTTTTCCAGTGTACTTCCTGACTCCCACGTGCTGGCTGTCCCTTATCTTGTATAAGGCCTCACAGCTTGAGTAGTCAACTGATGCATATGTTATGGAGAAGGACACTACAGAAGTGACATTGACCTCAGGCTGTTGCTAAGTACATGGTGCCAGTATATGTTACTAGTGATATAAATAAATGTGGCTACTTGGTTAAGATATCAAGCAAGACTTTATACTGTAACTTCTTACTATTCCCTTTGTAATTACCAATTACCATGATAGAGAAACTTTGGGACTATGTAACTGATATTTTTTTTAAACTCTCATACACTAATTTTAGTGTGGCTATGCATTGCCAGTGACAGTCAATTGCTTTGGTATTCTTAGAGTGAATTTTCTCATTCCTTCTTTATTTATTCGTGGAGTTTTTGTGGAAGAGTTGTTGCTTCTCCTCTATATCAGTATGGACTCCTGAATATCTTATTATTTGTGTAATAATCCAACATTGGTACCTTTTTATGTTTTTACTTTTCTGGGTTTTTTGAGGCAAGGTTTTTCTGTGTAGCCCTGGCTGTCCTGGATCTTACTATGTACACCAGGATGGCCTCAAACTCAGAGATAGGTCTGCCTCTGCCTCCTGAGTGTTAAAATTAAAGGCATGCAGCACTATTCCCAGCTATGAATATAATTTTTTATTGCTTAAGTCGTTTTTGTTTGGGCCATTGGGGTATTTTGAGATGATTTTCGTATGGAAATTTGCTTATTTATTTACTCATTCATTTGTTTGTTTGTTATAGTGTCAAGGATCCAACCCAGGGCCTTGTACATGCCAGCCAAATGTTCTCTACCACTGAGCCTTATACTCTCAGCCCCTGCTGAGGCCAATTTTGAAAGACAAAAACTTGTTTTGTTTTGTTTTTTTCTTGTTTTTATTTTAGCAGGATCCTATGAGAGGTGGAAGGGTAAGAAATAAACCACCAAGAATTTCAGGCTTTTCTCTCTCCTTAATTTATGTGTTAAAGTATGTTTGGGGATTTTAAGAGGCTAAACCACAGCCTTTGTACTTTATGATTTTGGGGTTTACAAATGGGTTCTTTCCTGAACTGAGATATGTTAGTAGTGAAGGGAAAAGAATTATTTCTACAGCTGCCATTTCTCACAAAATGATAGATACATCAAAATTCTCTCAAATCATAGATATCAGAACCTTTTAAAGACTGCTAGATTTTAGGTGTAGGTAAGAACATGTTGCTATGTATTGGATATTTAAATTGACAGGATTAAGAAACTATTGTATGTAGGCTGGGATTCTGCATGTGCTTCTAAAGCGTCTTTGAAAACTGTTATCATTGACATTTGTTAGTGTCTTACCTTCCTGTGCTTGTGACTTTGCAGGGTTGTCTGATTCTGAGTGATGAACTGAACCATGCATCACTGGTTCTAGGAGCCAGGCTGTCGGGAGCAACCATTCGAATCTTCAAGCACAACAGTGAGTTATTCTAGGCTTTGCCATTGGCTTTACTGTCTGGTGATGACAAAAGTTACGATAGTAGTAGGAAGAATAAGGCAGCTGAAGTAGAAGATTTAAAATGTTCTTCTGGTCCAGTCTTTTCAAAAGACACTTTCTTTAATGAAATAAAAGCAGAATATGGTGGCACGTGATTGTAAACCTAGCACTTGGGAGGATTTTTCATTTGAGGTCAGCTTGAATATGTGTGTGTATCTCTATGTCTATCCATCTATGAATGAATAGAACATATGGTGATGGGATTCCTTTTTGCAATTTATACTGCCTTCCCTTGATTTGACTTTTAAGTTTTCCATTTCTCCTTTCCTTATTAGTAAATCTCTGTTCACATACATTTGCTGGATACATAGCATGTCTTGTCATGACATTAGGAGTAAATAAGATTAGTGAAGAGATGTGAATAGTTAAGCAAGCAACTAAATGCAATACAACAGATGGGACCAGCAGGTGAAGAGTTAGCTACACAAGCTGTGTGATGTGAGTTCAATCCCTGGAACCTGTCCGTGTAAAAGACTTCAAAAGTTGTTTTCTTGCTCTACACTTGTGCTGTGGTGTAAGCCTTTCTCACCTCTCATCACACACAGGCACAAGACACACACACACACACACTTAGAAAGTTTGGTGCTGGAAAGATAGCTCAGTGGTTAAAGAATGTCCATAACTTTTACAGAGGATCTGAGTTTGGTTCCCAGTACCCATTTAAGGCTGCTTTCCAGATCTAGGGGATTTGACACCCTCTTCTGACCTTTACATATATTTGCACTCATGCAGACATATGCACTCATATTTAAAAATAAAAATATTAAATTTGTTTAAAGGTACAATAGACAATATTTGGGGAGATGGCTTATTCTATAAGGTGTCTGCCACATGGGTGTGAAAACCTGAGTTCTGACCCCAGCACTGATATAAAAAGATGGGCATGGCGCCTCACGCCTATAATCTCAGCACCGGGAGATGGAGACAGCAAGACCTTTGGGCTAGCCAATCTAGCTCAATTGCTGAGCTAGAAGTTCAGGAGACACCATGTCTTAAAAAATAAGGTGGAGTGTGATTGAGGAAGACACTTGGCATCAACCTCTCGCCTCTGCAAATACCTATATGTGCATGTGTACCTGCACATGTGTGTTTATGCATAATTTTATGCACATATACCACACACATACATATATACACATGTTCAAGAAAAAAAAAAGAACAGACAAATGTTCTGTATAGTAATAAACAAAGGTGGTAGGGAATGGTGTCGTCAAGCTAAAACTTGTTCCCTAAGTGAAAATACCTTTGTGCAGTTTTTAAAATGCATAGATCATAGTTTTAAAAAATTAAAGTACGCAAATCATAATCTTAAAAAATTATTTATATAAAAACTTAGAAAAATTGTATTTTTATAATTTAAAATACATATAGGGAGAAAGATCATCCAGCTGTATTTAAAATATCATCTTTTGCCAAAATGTATGTATGCAGATGAAATTGTAGAATAATATATAAATATTAGGTCTGTATCTCTGGAAGGAAGGGTTGGATGGCAATAACTTATTTCTTATTTTCTTTTTATCTTAAGTAAAATGTTCTACAGTGAGACTGGAAGTGTTTTGTATGTGATTGAGACCTTTTCATTGTTGTTGTGAAACTTTTAACCATAAATATTGCAACCTTCTTGTTCATACCTGTGACTCTTCCCTATGCTTAAATGTGATGTGTCCAGATACACCATAGCTCGTTGTCTCCTCTGTTTGTCCTTAAATCCTTTTTAAACCTTTAACTAAAAGCAGCACTGCACTAACATATTTACATGATCATCTGATTAGTGTTGAGCACCCTCAGAGTGCCCGTGGAAAAGGGTGTGCTTTTTTTTTTTTTTAAATGGTTTTTCAAGAGAAGGTTTCTCTGTGTAGCTGTGGAGCCTGTCCTAGAACTCGCTCTGTTCCAGGCTGGCTTCGAACTCACAGAGATCCACCTGCCTCTCTCTGCCTCCTGAGTGCTGGGATTTGGATTAAAGGCGTGCATCACCACCACCCAGCAGGTATGGCTTTGTTTTTTGTTTGTTTGTTTGTTTGTTTTTTGAGACAGGGTTTCTCTTTGTTTTTTGAGACAAGGTGGCTTGGAAGCCTGTCCTGGAACTAGCTCTTGTAGACCAGGCTGGGCTCGAACTCATAGAGATCCACCTGCCTCTGCCTCTTGAGTGCTGGGATTAAAGGCATGCGCTACCACCGCCCAGCTCCCAGCAGGTATGTTTTTAATACCTTTCCAAATAACACATGTGACATTGGCCACTTGTACCCACTGGCCAACATGGTCTATCATGTATCATTTTAAATCTTTCTGAACCTAATAAGGGCACAGTATTTGGGGTTTTATTTTATTTTTTTAGGTATAGAGTAGTTTTTTATAGCAGCTATTGTATTTGTAGCTATTTCTGAAGAGACCCCCCAGTAAGGGGAGACCCTCCAGCAGACACTCCCCACCAAGAGAAGACTCCAGTCGACTTCGGCTGCACAAGCAAGAGGCGTTTATTAGTTGGTTACACAGGCCTGTGGATGCTGCAGCAATCGGGTTGCTGAGCATGCCGGGCTCAGAGAACAAAGCAGTTTATATAGGATTTTGGGGCAGGCAGCTTTAGGGTACCCAGCAACAAGTATTTCATTGGTTAATTCATATAGAGCATAGGGTTATTTTGGGGCGT